>PVKP010019968.1:0-41500 GCA_004027715.1 Plecturocebus donacophilus | reverse complement strand
TGCAGTGATGCAATCTTGGCTCACTGCAACCTCTGCCTACTGGGTTCAAGTGATTCTCCTGCCTCAGCCTCCTGAGTAGCTGGGATTACAGCTGTCTGCCACCATACCTGGCTAATTTTTTGTATTTTTAGTAGAGATGGGGTTTCACCATGTTAGTCAGGCTGGTCTTGAATGAATGTTACATTTTTATTCTAATGGAAACCTGGCTGTTCCCCAAGGACAGTGCTTACTCTACATTCCTCAGTTGCTAGTTTTTGTGTCTCTCAACCCATGTACCTCTCTGTACTGACATTTCTTCTCTCTTCTCTATCAAAAACTCAGCTCTAATCAGGCAAGATTACATACACCTGTAGTCCTAGGTACTCAGGAGGCTGAGGTGGGAGAATCACTTGAGCCCAGGAGTTCACTGTTAAACTGAGCTATGGTCACAACTCTGTACGGTAGCCTAGGCCATGGAGCAAGGCAGTCTCAAAAACAAAACTGAACAAAACAAAACAAAAAACCCACAAAAACCCAATCCAATGCTTTTGAAATATACATCACTAAACTACTGTGTATTGCCCATTCTTGTTGTTTTCTTGTCTACTCACATTTATTCACTTAGGATTTTAGTACCCTGAATATTCCTGAGGAATGTAAAGAGGCAGTAATTTTAGCCACAGATATCCTGGTTATATAGAATTGCTCCTGTGTAGAATAAAAACATATATGCTTTTTTTAGTTGAGAGGAAAATAAGAAAATCTCATTTTATATAGCCTTTATTAGAGGGCAATATGTAAGATAGAATTCTGCTTGGAGAGGAAAGTGTCTCCCTGGACTTAGAAATCTTTTTTATAGATGGTGTGTCCTGTGTTAGGTCTTACTTGGAAGAAAACTGAAATAAAAAACAGTTTTAAGTAGCTGAGCAATGAGTAGTAATTATTAGCTGTTGAATCTAAATCCCTTAAGACTAAATTTTATTGCAGCTCTGTACCCTCAGCAAGACTTCCTTTTCTGATTTTTTTTTCCATTCAATATAAAATTTAAAAGTTCCCCATATTGTCAGGTTGTTTTTAGTCACCAGACTGTCCTTAATCGCCTTTGATATTATAAAACTGGAGTCACGAAATTGTTTTCACAGGAAATAGTGGTAATTCCTTCAATAAACATCAGCTATTCTTATAAATATCACTCATTTTTTTTTCTTTCTGCTTCCTTTCTTTGTTCAGAGTGGGAAAAACAGTTCAATCTGCTTTTCTTTAAATAGCTATACTAGTCAGGGTTCTTTCTCCAGAGGTACAGAATGAATAGGAAATATATATATATAAGGGATTTTACTAGGGAGACTTGGCTCAAAGCAAAGTCCTACCATAGGCCATCTGCAAGCTGGCAAAAGAGAGAAGCAGGTAGTGTGGCTCAGTCCAAGTCTGAAAGACTCAAAATCAAGGAGGCTAATAGTGTAGCCTCAGTCAAGAGGCCAGAGGCACGAGACTCCCTGGGAGGCTGCTGGTACGAGTCCCAGAGTCCAAAGATGGAAGAACCTATAATGTCCAAGGGCAGGAAGAGAGGAAACAAAGCACCTGGCATGGGAAGAGAGAGACAGGAGACTCTGCAAGCTTCTTATCCCCCTTCTTGCGCCTGCTTTCTTCTAGCTATGCTGGCCGCTGATCAGGTGGTGCCCACTGACATTGAGGGTGACTTTCCCTCCCAGTCCACTGACTCAAACGTCATCCTCTTCTGTCATCACCCTCACAGACACTCACAGAAACAGCACTTCCCCAGCCATCTGGGCATCTCTGAATCCAGTCAAGTTGACACCTAATATTGACCATCATAGTGGCTGTTTTTAGAATGAACAAGTGATTCAGGCTTGTTTCTCGTTCAAACACTACAAGAAGTTTGTAATTTTTACACTAGTAATACATAAGTAAGCACTCTCTAGCCATTAGAAACTTTCCTTCTGTTATTTCTTGAGAAGGCTATGTGCCATACCCTCTCTCTGGCCACATAGTACCCCTACTACTGTGCAGACCTCAGATGGCTGTATAAGAAAACCAGCCATGTTCTCTGAAGTCCCTTTCTGCTCCAGAAGATAGGCTTGAGAGAGTAAAAAAAGAGATGGCAGACTCCTTTCTGTGCAGCATAGATACAGGACCTGACTAGTTCCCACTCCTCCTTTTGATTATTTCAAATCCAGATGGCACAATTTGACTCTGTGGATTATAGACATACAAGGCTGTAACCAGTCTCTGAAACTAAAGCTAGTGGACTCCAAGTTTGGGATTCACAAGGGATAATTCTATACCTACAGATAAATTTCCCGGGCCCACCAAATCAGCATATCTACAGTGGGACCTTGGAATCAATATGAAACAAAACTTTGCAATGGGGATCAGAGAAAATTTTCCATTAGGAGCCTTGAGCTTTTTTCTTTTTCTTGTTTTGTAGAGATGGAATCTCACTGTGTTGCTTTGCCCAAGCTGATCTTGAGCTCCTAGCCTCAAGCAACCCTCCCACCTTGGCCTCCCAAAGTACTGAGATTACAGGTGTGAGCCACTGTGTCCAGCCTAGGAGCCTTGACTCTTTACATGACTGTTTTTATAATGATTACCTATTTTCCCTTGGAAGAACAGACAACTATTCCCACAGAAGATTTGTGACAAATTACAAAATTACTGAGACTTATACCAAAGTTTGTACAATCATAAAATTAGCAATCAATTAACTGAGTCAGAAAGAAAATGCTGTCACATTTGCAGTTAGTTTAATCACAGAATTTAGCATGTTTTTAAAAAGTATAATAGATTGGGCATGGTGGCTCATGCCTGTAATCCCAGCGCTTTAGGAGGCCAAGGCAGGTGGATCACCTGAGGTCAGGTGTTCTAGACCAGCCTGGCTAACATGGTGAAACTCTGTCTACTAAAAAAAAAAATACAAAAATTAGCCAAGTGTGGGGGTGCATGCCTGTAATCCTGGTTACTTGGGAGGCTGAGACAAGAGAATCACTTGAACCCAGGAGGCAGAGGTTGCAGTGAGCAGAGATTGCACCACTGCACTCTAGCCTGGGTGATAGAGTGAGACTCCATATAAAAAAAAAAAAAAAAAGTGGATAAAACAACATGGCAAGCTGGCTAATCATAAAACCCTTTGACTACAAACACACAGAAATGCTGAATAAAATTTAAATATCCTTTTAAGGTATTTTCAAGAAACTGAAATAAATCCTCAGAGCCAAAAATGAAGATGAAATGGAAGTTAGAAAGGTAAGTGTGTGGATGGTGTCTTTGGTTGCCAAGAGGCCGTTTGGTGGTTTGGTATCCAATGGACTTGAATTTTATCAGCCATGCAAGGGGAGGATTTGAGTCCTTGGGCTTGCAAGAGCTGGAAAATTGGAACTGAGGTCTCCACAAGAAGCCCAGGTGCTTACAGGGCTACACCCTCAGTGAAAGTATGCATTAGAAAAAAGTCAGTCAGCAGCAATGGAAGACAGCAAGGAGGATGGATTGTGGGATTTATTCTGGGCTTTAAGTGGGTGAGGTAGATTAAAGCTGAGGATAGTTCCCAGAGAAGGCTGACATTTGAGGGCTTTTGGCCTACCCCTCTAGTGAGGTGGTTAGGGGGAGAAAATCAGAAGAGGAATCCAAACAGGGCAGCACAATGCCCTCTCCATAGAACATGATATAATTAGGATAAAAGTCAAATTAAAATAATACATTTGGAAATTAATGTATTTCTAAATCATTCCTAGGTTAAGAAGAAAATTTAATTTAAAAAAGGGAAAATACACTGGGCACAGTGGCTCAGACCTGTAATCCCAGCACTTTGGGAGTCCAAGGTGGGCAGATACTTGAGGTCAGGAGTTCAAGTCCAGCCTGACCAATATGATGAAACCCCATCTCTACTAAAAATGAAAAAATTAGCCAGGCATGGTGGCATGCACCTGTAATCCCAGTTACTCAGAAGGCTGAGACAACAGAATCACTTGAACCTGGTAGGCGGAGGTTGCGGTGAGCCGAGATAGCGTCATTGCACTCCAGCCTGGGCAACAAGAGCAAGACTTTGTCTGAAAAAAAAAAAAAAAGAAAATGCTTAGCCATATCCTTAGGAAACTGAAGGACAGTCTTTTATTTCTTGTCATAGAAGACTTACAGGAACCAGAATTGCACTGCTGCTTGAAATAATTCCAAATAAAATAGATGGAATAATGGCTTTTAAGACATTGAGCATCAACAACAACATACAGTGATCTCTGATAGATGGAAAACAAATGAGATGAGCCCTACAAATGTCCTAACTTACTGTTTTGAGAGAGTTCCCAGACTGCTACATACACAGGGATGGGAGACCCAGGTGTAGCTGTCTGATGAAGTTCCTGAGTTGAAGAGACAGCCGAGAATCTAAGGAGAACAAAGCAGATATAAGTTCACAAGACAGAGTTCTGGAGGAGAGGGACCTGCATCGAGAATTCTGGGGATCTGTGAAGGGTCCCCTAAGATACTCAGCAGACTACTGATTGGCATATGAGGAAAATTTATCTTAGCCCAAAGAAAGAACCATCCCAAAGGATTAGAGGAAATGATGCCAGGCATACAAATATGGCCAGGAATAATGTTTGTTCTCGCAAGCTGGACTGAAAACACCACATTGCTTTGTGCATTAGGTAGAGTACTCATAAGGGCCTGTTTCAGTAGGGGAGAACAGTAAGCCACAGAATAAATCTGAAGAAAACTACTGTATAATTAAACTGCTCAAAACATTCAAAAAGAAAATGACCAGAGAACAAAGACATTATGTATGGAGAAGACAAGGATCACAACAGATTTCTCATTGGATACAATGCAACCATGAAGATACTGGAGCAGCATGTTTAAAGTACTGAAAGAAAAAACTAGTAGCCCTAGCTACTTCGGAGGCTGAGGTGGGATGATCACTTGAATGCAGGAAGTGAAGGCCGCAGTGAGCCATGATCACACCACTCCACTCCAGCCTGGACAACAGAGTAGGCCAAAGTAGAATTCCAGACCAGTGAAAATATTGTTCAAGAACAAAGGCAGAACACATTAGCAGACATTAAAAAGCTAAAATAATGGATCACTCGCAGATCTGCACTACAAGAAATGTTAAAGTACGTTTTTTAGATTAAAAAAAAAAAAGACACTGATAGAAATATGGATTTTTCCCAACCTTGACCTTGTTGACATTTTAGACCAGATAATTTTTGTGGCAGGGGCTGACCTGGTATTCTAGGATGTTTAGCAGCATCGGTGACTTTTACCCCTAGTCCTGACAATTAAAAATATCTCTCAATATTGCCCCCAAATGAGAACCACTGCTGTATGCCACTGCTGTACAGGAAGTAGTATAATACCACTTGAAGGTAGACTAAGCTAAAGACATACACTGTAAATTCTAAAGCAGTCATTAAAAAACAAATAATTATAGCTGATCAAAAAAGTTATGGGCCAGATGCAGTGACTTCTTACACCTGTAATCCCAGGACTTTGGGAGGCTGAGACAGGCAAATCACTTGAGCTCAGGAGTTTGTGACCAGCCCGGGCAACATGGCAAAACCCTGTCTCTACAAAAAATATGACACATATATTTCTGGGTGTGGTGGCACATACCTGTAGTCCCAGCTACTCCAGAGGCTGAGGTGGGATGATCACTCGAGCCTGGGAAGTTGAGGCTGCAGTAAGCGGTAATCACACCACTGCAATCCAGCCTGGGCAACAGAACAAAATTCTGTCTTAAAATGATAATAATACAAGGAAGAAAGGAAAGAAGGAAATGTTATGGCCAGGCATAGTGGCTAACAGCTGTAATCCCAGCACTTTGGGAGGCCGAAGTTGGAGGATTGCTTGAAGCCAGGAGTTCAAGACTAGCCTGGATAACATAGTGAGACCCTGTCTCTACAAAAATAAAAAAAATAATAATAATAATTTAGCTAGACATGGTGGTGCATGCCTATAGTCCTAGCTACTTGGGAGACTGACATGAAAGGATCATTGAGCCCAGCAGTTTGAGGCTACAGTGAGCTATAATCACACCACTGCACTCCAACCTGAGTGACAGTGAGTCACCATCTCAAAAAAAAATTATGGAATGTTGTCAAAACGTTAACTGAGGGAAATTATAGCACTAAATATCTACATTAGAAAACAGTATCATAGACTGTATCTAGACAAAAAAAAAAAAAAAAAAGTAGCCGGGTGTGGTGGTGCATGCCTACAATCTCATCTTCTTGGGAGGCTGAGGTGGGAGAATTGCTTGAGCCCAGGAGTTCAGATGAAGCCTGGGCAAGTAGTAAAACCCTATCTCAATGTTAGAAAAAAGAAAGGAACGAGTAAAGTTTAAGAAACTAGAATAAAAGGAGCAAAGTAATGCCAAAGTAAATAGAAGAAATGAAATAATAAAGATTAAAATGGGAACCTATAAAATAGAAAACAATAGAGAAAATCAAGCCAGGAGTGGTTTTTAGAAAATAAACAAAATGCGGCTGGGCGCGGTGGCTCACGCCTGTGATCCTAGCACTTTGGGAGGCCAAGATGGGTGGATCACGAGGTCAAGAGGTCGAGACCATCCTGGCCAACATGGTGAAACCCCGTCTCCACTAAAAATACAAAAATTAGCTGCACGTTTGGCACGCGCCTGTAGTCCCAGCTACTTGGAGGCTGAGGCAGAAGAATCGCTTGAACCCAGGAGGCGGAGGTTGCGGTGAGACGAGACTGCGCCACTGTGCTCCAGCCTAGAGACAGAGCAAGACTCCGTTATCAAATAAATAAATAAAATGCATAAGCTTCTAGTAGGACTGATCAGGAAAAAAGGAAAAGAGACACAAAGTATCAATATTGGGATTAAAAGAGGTGACATTACTATGGATTCTACACCAATTAAAGGATAATGGGGGGATGTTATAAACAGCTTTATGCCCATAACTTTGAGATTTAGATCAAATGGCCAGGTCCCTGACAGACACAAACTACCAATACTCACTTTAGAAAAACAATACATAACCTGAATAGCACTATAACTATAAAAAATAATTAAAACACTTCCCAATAGACAGAAATCTAGGCCCAGGATATATCAAGTTAAAAAGCTTCTGCACAGCAAAGAAAACAACAAAGTGAAGAGACAACCCACAAAATGGGAGAAAATATTTGCAAACTACCCATCTGACAAGGGATTCATAACCAGAATATATAATGAGCTCAAACAATTCTATATAAAACCAATAATTTGATTTTTAAATAAGCAAAAGATTTGAGTAGACATTTCTCAAAAGAAGACATACAAATGGCAAAAAGGCATCTGAAAAGGTGCCCCAAATCATTGATCATCAGAGAAATAAAAACTACAATGCGATATCATCTCAGCCCAGTTAAAATGGCCTTTTTTCAAAAGACAGGTGATAACAAATGTTGGTAGGGATGTGGAGAAAAGAGAACCCTCATACACTGTTGGCGGGAATGTGAATTAGCACAACCACTATGGAGAACAGTTTGGAGGTTACAACAAAAACCGAAAATAAAACTACCATATGGTCTAGCAATCTCACTGTTGGGCATATACCCCAAACTAGGGAAATCAGTACATTGAAGGGATATCTGTACTCCTATGTTTATTGCAGCACTGTTCACATGGCCAAGCTTTGGAAGCAACCTAAGCGTCCATCAACAGATGAATGGATAAAGAAAATGTGGTACTTATACACAGTGGAATACTATTCAGCTATAAAAAAGAATGAGATCCTGCTATTTGCAACAACATGGATAGAACAGAGGTCATTATGTTAAGTTAATAAGCCAGGCACAGAAAGATGAACATCATATGTTCTTATTTGTGGGATCTAAAAGCAATTGAACTCATAGGGATAGAGAGTAAAAGGATGGTTACCAGAAGGTGGGGTGGGTAGTGGGGTTTGGGAGTAGTGGGAATGGTTAATGGGTATTAAAAAATAGAAAGAATGAATAAGACCTAATGTTTGATAACAGAGTGTCTACAGTCAATAATAATTTAATTGCATACTTTAAAATGACTAAAAGAGTATAATTTGAATTGTTTGTAACACAAAGAATCAATACTTGAGGGGATGGATACCCCATCTTCCACAGCGTGATTATTACACATTGCATGTTTGTATCAAAGTATCTCCTGTACCTCATAAATGTACACACTTACTATGTGCCCACAGAAATTAAAAATTAAAAAAAATCTAGACCTAGGGGGCTTCGCTGGTAAGTTTTATCAAATGCTTAAGGAAGAAATAGTACTAACTTTATATAAGCTCCTGCAGAAAATTGAATATGAGGAAATTTTCCAAATCATTCTGTGAGGCCAGCATTACCCAGGTCCAATACAATAACAGTGTTACAATAGAAGTACAGACCAATAGCCTTCACAAACAGAAATGCAAAAATCCTAAATGAAATTTTAGAAAATTAAAGCCAACAATATGAAATTTTAATAAATCACTGTCAAATAGTTGGATAATACATCATGATCAAAGGAATTTATTCAAAAAATGCAAAGTTGGCTTTATATTTGAGAATCAATCAATGTAATTCACCATATTAACAAGCTAAAAGTGAAAAATCATGGTCACTATAATGGTCTAGAATAAGCTTTTGAAAAAATCCAACATCCATCCTTGATTTAGAAATTTTAAACCCCTCTACACATTAGGGGTAAAAGAGATCCTAAATCTGATTTTAAAGTATCTAAAAAATTTTTGTAGTTGATATCACACTTAATGGTGAAAGACTAAGCTTTCCTCCTGAGATCAGGAACAAGATAAAGTGCTTTCACCACTTCTACTCAACAGTGTACTGCAGATTCTAGTCAGGGCAGTTGAATTAAATAAATAAACAAATGACGTATAGGTTGGAAAGAACAAAGTAGAACTGTCCTTCTTTGTAGACAACACAACTGGCTATGTGTAAAATCCAATTATCTATTTTAAAAGCTACTAGAACTAATAAGTGAGTTTAGGAAGGTTGCAGGACACATAACTTTATAAAAATCAATTTTATTTTTATATGCTAGCACTGAATGATTTGAAATCAAAATTTCAATAATACCATTTGTAATAGCATTAAGATATGAAATACAGTAATTAATATGACAAAATGCAAAATATCTGTATATTAAGTACTATAAAACATTGGTAGGAAAAATTAAAGAAGACCTAACTTAATGGAAATCTACCCTGTTCATGGATTAGAGTATGCAGTATGGTTAATATGTTAATTGTCCACAAACTGAACTAGATTCAACTCCATCTCAATCAAAATTCTAGTAGTTGTGCATGTGTGTTTTAAAATTAAAAAGTTGTCTTTAAAGTCTATATGAAAATGCAAAGAACTTACAGTAGCCGAAATAATTCAGAAAAATGCTTTTAAAAATTGGAGGGCTAACCTGATTTTAAGACTTATTTTAAGAACTACAGCAGTCAAGACAGTGTAATTTTGGCATGGTGAAATAAATAAATACAAGATAATAGAAACTTCAGAAACAGATCCACACATATGTGGGAAACTGATTTTTTACAAATGTGCAAAGTGGATAAATGGTTTCTTTCCAACAAATCATATTGGAATAATTGAATATCCCTATGTTAAAATATTAACTTTGATCAGTATCTCCCAATGTATTAAAATTAATCAATAATAATATACCTCAGTAGGGAACCTAAAACAATGATTCTAGAATAAACCAGGAGAAATTTTGTCATCATCCATTAGACAAACATTTATTACATGTGACACCAAAGGTATGATTCACAAAATAACAATTTGATAAAGTATATGTCATCAAAAGTAGAAGATCTGTTTTTTGAAAAGTACTGTTAGGAAAATTACAAAACAAGCCACAATCTGGGAAAAATGTGACTAAAGCATATATCTGATAAAGGATTTGTATCCAAAAGTATCAAAGTTCAACAATAAGGAACTCAATAAAATAATGTGTAAAGATCTGAATGGATACATCATTGAAGAAGACATTAAGATGGCAAATAAGCACTGGAAAAGATGTTCAACATCATTGGTTTTTAGGGTAATGCAAATTAAAAGCATGGGGAGACACCACTACACCCCAATTAGAATGATGAAAATTAATGATAGTCCACATCCCATGTTGGCAAGTATGTAGAGGAACTGGAGCTTTCAAACATTGTAGGCAGAAATGTAAAGTAGTGTAACAACTGTGGAAAACAGTTTGGCTGTTTTTTAAAAGTTAAATATGGATTTGGCAATGAATTATTGGATATGACACCAAAAGCACAGGCAATAAAAGTAAAGCCAGGCACAGTGGCTCATGACTGTAATCCCAGCACTTTGGGAGGCTGAGGAGGTTGGATCACTTGAGGTCAGGAGTTTGAGACCAGCCTGGCCCCAAATGGCAAAACCGCGTCTCTACTAAAAACACAAAAATTAGCTGGATGTGGTGGCATGTGCCTGTACTCCCAGCTACTCAGGAGTCTAAGGCAGGAGAATCCCTTGAACCTGGGAGGCGGAGGTTGCTGTGAGCTGAGATTGTGCCACTGCACTCCAGCCTGGGCAACAGAGCGAGCCTACATCTTGAAAAAATAAAAATAGAAGTAAAAATAGATAAACTAGACTACATCAAAATTTAAAACTTCTGTGCACCGAAAGTCATAATCAGACTGAAAAGGCAACCTATGGAATGGGAGAAAATGCAATTAAACATTTGGTAAGTAGTTGATATCCAGAATATATAAATAACTCCTACAATTCAACAACAAAAAAATGCAAAAAATTAGCAAAAGACTTAACTAGACATTTCTCCAATCTTATACAAATGGCCAACAAGCATATGAAAAAAATGGCTCAGTATCATTAATCATTAGAGAAGTACAAATCAAAACCACAATGAGAGGTCATCTCACACCATTATGATAGTTATTATCAAAAACAAAATAACAGCAACAAGAAAATCATAAGCATTGATGAGAACGTGCAGAATTGGTACCTTTGTGCACCGTTGGTGAGGATGTAAAATGGCACAGCTGCTACAGAAAACAGTATAGCAATTTCTCAAAAAATTAAAAACAGGTTGGGTGTGCAGGCTTATGTCTGTAATCCCAGCATTTTGGGAGGCTGAGGCAGTTGAACTGATAAATTTAGTAAAGAAACCGGTCACACAGAAACAAAGGCTATAATTCCACTTCTAAGAGATACCTAAGCAAACTCATAAAAACAGAAAGTAGAATGGTGATTGCCAGGGGCTTGGGGATTGGTGAAATACTTCTAAGGTGGGAGGATTGCTTGAGCTCAGGAGTTTGAGACCAGCACTGGCAGCATAGTGAGACCTCATTTCTACTAAAAATTTTTAAAAGTGGCCAGGCATGGTGGCTTACACCTGTAATCCCAGCACTTTGGGAGGCTGAGGCAGGTAAATCATGAGGTCAGAAGTTCGAGACCAGCCTGTCCAACATGGTGAAACTCCATCTCTACTAAAAATACAAAAAATTAGCTGGGTGTAGTGGTGGCGCCTGCAATCCTAGCTACTCAGGAGGCTGAGGCAGGAGAATTGCTTGAACCTGGGAGGTGGAGGTTGCAGTGGGCCAAGATCATGCCACTGCACTCCAGCCAGGCAACAGTGTGAGACACCATCTCAAAAAAAAAAAAAATGTTTAAAAAGTTAGCTGGGCATAGTGGCACATGCCTGTAGTCCCAGCTATTTGAGAGGCTGAAGCAGCAGGATCACTTGAGCCCAGGAGTTCAAGACTTCAGTGAGCCATGATTATGTCACTGCACTCCAGTCTGGTGGCAGAGTGAGGCCCTGTCCAAAAAAAAAGAAAAGAAAAGAAAAAGAGGAATGAGTTCATAATACTAAAATAAAGAGAACAAAAAAAGTAAAATGACAGACATAAATCCAACTATATCTTCTTCCAGATGAAATGTGGGCTAAAACCCTATATCAGTAATAAAATTAAATGTAAATGGATTAATCAATCCAATAAAAAAAAAAACAGAGATTGTCAGCCTGGATAAAAAAACAAGATCCCATTATATGCTGTTTATAGGAGACACACTTTAGTTTCAAAAATACAAATTGATTAAAAGTAAAAGGATGGAAAAAGATGTATCTTGCAAATAACCACCATAAGAAAGCTTGAGTGGTTATATGACAAGACAAACTAGACTTTAAAACCAAAGAAAAGGTACTATTTCAGATAAAAAGGGACATTTTATAACAATACAGGGGTCAATTTATCAGGAAGATAGAACAATTACAAATGTGAATTCAGCTACTGAAATACCCCCAAAATGCATTAAACACTGAAGAATGTGGCCTCAGGCCAAAGCTCTGCCCAAACAGAGACAATATTTAATAACTCTACCAATTGGAATCCCTTTCTAAGGAAATTATGAATTGGAAGTAGGGCAAAAATAAGGCAATTAAGAGCAGGAGCTGAAGCAGAAATTGTGGACAAAGAGAAGCCACATCATTAGGAGCCATAGCAAGCAGTAAATATGAGCGGACAGAAGTTGTAATAAGAAGGACTAACAAAGGGGACAGAAGATTCAGAGTGAAGAAGCTGGATAGTGGTGGGAAGCAGAGAAATAGAAAACATGCTGGGAGCAGCTGGGTTGGATTTACAGTGGAACACCAGCACAAAGATCCATTTACTTTTGTTGCTTTGGCTCCTGGACTGCCCTGCATCAAGGCACAGCCTCCAGGAGGCCCAGTTTTCCACCCTCTGGTCTAGCCTGTGGAGTTTGCATCTCTTTCCATAGGGGTGAGAACTTTGAACTCACAATTCTCTGGGTAGTGTCCTCCATTTTCCTCATTAGTGTATGATTCAGGAAGACAAGATGTGCTAAAGAGCTCATTGATTGTGTATCTGTGTAAAGGCCTATCTACTTAGAAAGAAGGTAAAGGATTGGCTTCTGGAGCCTCCTCTGGAAAAAGATAATTAGTCTTCAATCAGACTAATACATGGGTGTTCACAAAATTGGGTATTGTCAAAGCTCCCAACCTTGTTTGAATTTAAAAGGTTGATTATAAGTTTAGGTTTTTCCAACAGCAGACCCTGAAACATGGATGTAGGTGGAGTAGATTAGATGATCTCAAGGAGCAGGAGGGAGTAAGCAGGGAGGGTGAGACAGGGAAAGTCGAAAACCAACAAAGAATAAGTTATTGAGCTGGTTCCACTGTGGGGAACTGAGGCTCATTTTCACTAGCGGCCCTCTAAGGGCCCATGTGGAACATAGCTCAGAATTTTCTTGTCAAAGGACAGGATGTTGGGGCATTTATGTACCAATTCTCATTTATCATTTTTTCAAGTTTGCCTGAGGGGATGTTATTCTCATCCACTTCTTCCAGTTTGTGCCTCAGACCTGGCTGAACAGGCTTCTACACTTGTAGAGGAAGCCTTCAACAAAATAGCCTAAGATGTTATGGTGTGTGCTTGAGATGGGACTCTGTCAGGATGGCTACATCCATTCTCCCACAGCTGCACGAAAATCAGAGATGGGCAGAGGTGACTGTGGTAGAGAATACAAAGAACATCTGGTTTAGGTAATAAGCAGACACTTCTTTTACTATGCTTTTAACATCAAAGAAATTTAGTGTTTTAAAATATGCCCTTTACCTATGTAGTAACTACTTCTATTGTTTTTCCAAAACCCAAAGTAAAGTATCTGCAGAATATCTTGGACTGGGAAGGGTCTCAGTTATATTTGTTCTGCTCCCCAGACACCCCCAGACACCTCTAAGGCTAGGAGATACTAGACTGACTTTAGAATTACCACTTTTGGGCCTCTCTAGAGCAGAGTGTATTGAAGAGTCATAACTTTCCATATAAAAGTCCAGGTGGGTATAAACCAAGATAGCAGGCCTCCCTGCCTCCCACTCGCAATGATTATCAAAGCCTTGGATGGATTCCCAGTGAACACAGCATATTAATGCTCGTTTGCATTCAAATTAGCATGAATTGTCCAAGGCCTGACCACAGCTCAAGTACTCAGGAGACTGAAGACACTCTTCATGCTGGCTGTCCTGACTTCTCCCTGTGCTCTCTACCTGTGTCTTGCGTCAGTCGTCTGAATGATTTTCTTGCGTCTGGGTGTACAAAAGCCTAAATATAGTGGTGGAAACAGCACTTGCCTTGGATTTCAAAGCCTCACTGGATATTAGGAAGGTATTTTAACAAATTAGTTAAACTTATTCATCCTTAGTTTTAGTATCATCAAAACTGTGATAATATTATCTATATCAAAGGGTTCATGTAAGGAGTAAATGAAATTAACCATGTGAAAGAGGCTGACACATAACAAGTTGTAATTTTTTTCTAATATTCTGGCTTTGTCTCACTGTTCTGATTTGAACTCTAGCTTAATTCACCTGAAATGTTTTGTGATTGCCAGTTATATAGTGCTGAAAATTGAGTGTGTGTGTGTTGGGGGTGGGATGCAGAAAGTGCAGCTGGGTAGATTTTGGCACTAGTAAAGACCTCTGTCAGGGGTCAATGATCTTTTGATTAATTGTAGCATCACCAGCCTAGTAATAGAGAGCTGGCCTAGAAACCAATTCGGAACAACCTGAGATTTTCATTTTCATCTAGCCCTTGGGAAAGGCTACAGAAAGACCAAAGCAGATCCCCCAGTATCCCACTTCCTTTCCTTTCTTACTAGGGCCATAAAAGCCCCTTCACACTTTCAGATTCTAAAGCTCCCGTCAAAGCCACAGGCACCCCAAGCTGAGGTCCTCTGATTTTGTGATAATTCTATTCCTACCAATGATTTTGTGCCTTTTCCCACCTCTCCAGGTAGGCCTCCAATGAGGGTAAAAAAATAAACAATGGGATTAATACCTTCCTCTAAATAGCAAAGAGTATGACTTTTCTGTCTTCCCTCAAGCTTTCCGGTCTGGACTGGACTTACCCCTCTCTGCTCTCAGTATGGTTGGCCTTTCACAGGTGGCCTCTCCTCTTCTCTAACTTTCCCTTCACTGTGACTCCCTCATTCCTACATGACCCCTCTCTGAGGATGTAAAGATAAGGGGGTGAGGTTGTCCAAGACAGATATTCAGATCTGAAATGAATCCTTCTAAGTGACCTTGGCCTAATCTAACCACCATGGATGCCCTTCAGTGCCTAGAAAAACTTTTTAAAATAATTATTGCCCTGAACTGTATTTGGAAGACTCCATATGTGATAGTTAATTTCACATGTTAACTTGACTGGGCCATCGTATGCCCAGATATTTGGTTAAACATTATTCTGAGTGTGTCTGTGGAGGTATTTCTGAATGAGATTAATATCTCAATCTGTAGTCTTATTGCCCTCCTTAGCATGACTGAGCCTCATCCAGGCCATTGGAAGCCTGAGTAGAAGGAAAAGACTGAGAAAGGGAGAATTTACTCTCTGCCTGTCTTCTGGCTGGGACATTGGTTTTCTCCCACCTTTGATGATATGATTTAGATCTCTGTCCCCACCCAAATCTCATGTCTAATTGTAATTCCCAATGTTGGAGGTGGGGCCTGATGGGAGGTGATTGGACCACAGGGGTGGATTTACCCCTTGGTTCTGTGTTGAGATAGTGAGACCTGGTTGTTTAGAAGTATGTAGCACCTCCCCCTTGCCCACCCTTGCTCCTTCTCCTGCCACATAAGATGTCTGCTCCTACTTTCCCTTCCCCCATGAGCTCCCTGAGGCCTCCCCAGAAGCAGATCCTGTATAGCCTGCAGAACTGTGAGCCAATTAAACCTCTTTTCTTTATAAAGTACCCAATCTCAAGCATTTCTTTATAGTAATTTGAGAACAGACTTACACTTGGATGGTATGGTTTAGATCATATCATATCAGACTAGGACTCTGAGAAGGATTTGGATTCAGACTAGGACTCAGACTGAACGTTACACCAGCAGCTTTTCTGCTTCTCAGACCTATCATTCTTGGATTACAACTATACTTTCAGCTCTCCTGGGTCTCCAGACTGCATGTCTTGAGATTTCTTAGCCATATATATTATATACATATAATCCTTGGTCATAGGTCAATCACATTCCAATTTGCATTAAAAACAACCCTGGCAAAGTGGGGGGTTTAAGAAAGATGAGAAATACAAACTTTCCATTCAGACTGGTATTTCCGTTTTAGTTGATCAATATTCTGAGATCTTAGCCCATTTTGAAATGTCAGTCCTTTGCTTCCAGCGTCATCTTATATGTCTATCTCAAATCCATTTATTTCTTGTTTGCTTAGTTTTTTTCACCTGTACATTTGGGAATTCTAAATACCAGGAATGTGTGTGTATATAAAACAGAGGCTATGTGTTGTATGTCCCAGATCTCTGGCCCACTTTAAACAGGAGTTTTGTATAATTCCACCTTGGTCAAAGATAGGGTGTTCCTTTCCTATCACTATCACTCCACAAGGTTACCAAGTCTTTCATCTTGGGGCAGTGGTGAGCGTGCTTCAAGTTCTCTGACTGTCAGATGGGCAGAATCTCAGGGCACAAACTGAATGACAAAACTGAGGGTCTGGGGTGGCCATTGGCAACTGGTGGTCCTTACCAGCTGGCAACTCTTTGGTTACATGCTTCCAGGCCACTCCTTAGTAGTAGTGTGAATGATTACACACTCGCTGGTCAGTGGTCCATAGTCCAGTTAGTCATTTTGGCTCCTCCCATTCCTTTCTTCTTTCCCAGCAGAAACACTTGCAAGGCAACAATATTTTTCATCTTACTGAAGGCTTCTAATGGCCTAACTCACTATAGTCTTTGTCCCTTTTGTTTCCAGTCCCATAGTGTGTAACTTCTGTCTACCTAGGTAGGGCAGGGGAGAAGAAGGGAGCCTTGGTTTACAAGTAAAATTATAATTTAGTGTTGGGGGAACAACAATCACATTGATCAATATTTCAAAATCTACTCATTCATGCTTTGAGACCCAGAAAGTACTCTTTCCTTGTTCTCTTCCTACTTGATTGGCTGCTGCTTCTCAGTCTCCTTTGTTGGGTCCTCCTTATCCTTTTTTTCTGTCATCCAAAGGACCACCAGGATGGCTAGCTGGTAGAAAAGAAAGTTTTATTCACAATATGAGTTTACAAACTTGGAGAGATAGTTTCTGGCTTGAACTGAAAGTAGTGCTCTCTCTGAAGAACAAAGAGAAGGTTAGAGGTTTTACAAAAAGGAGGAATGTTACATATTCCTCTTTGAGAAAGTTCATTGGCACTAGTAAGGGTGTGGGGAGCTGGCAAACTCTAATTGGTGAGCAACTACAGTGTGTAATATTAATCCTAGAGTTGCAGCAAGTTATCTCAGAAGCTATAGATAAAACTGGTTTGGGTTACAATAAGCAGTTTCAGCAGTCAAGTTTGCAGAGAATAACATTCCTGGAGTTATTTTTTGTATCCTGAGTGCTCCCCACAGCTAATTTCTTGACTTTGTTTTAGTTAGGTACGACAAGAATGACCCAATTCTTATGATCAGCTTTCACATTTCTCAGCATTTATCACCACCTGACACATATTTATATTTGTTTTCTGTTTACCCCACTAGAACTGTAAACTCCATGAGAACAGAACTTTACCTCTTTATTTATGTCCCTAGTGCCCAGAACAGTATCTGGCACATGGCAAGTACTCAGTAGTTGAATGAACGAATGAATGACTCAAGGCTGAAGTTTAAGTGTGTTGTTTAATGAACGCCAGGAGAGAACATATAGAAATAAAGAGAATAAGCCTGGTGCAGTGGCTCACGCCTGTAATTCCAGCACTTTGGAAGGCTGAGGTGGGTGGATCACCTGAGGTCAGGAGTTCAAGACCAGCCTGGCTAACATGGAGAAACCCTGTCTCTGCTAAAAATACAAAAAAAAAATTATCCAGGCATGGTGGCATGTGCCTGTAATCCCAACTACTCTGGAGGCTGAGGCAGGAGAATCTCTTGAACCCAGGAGGTGGAGGTTGCAGTAAGCCAAGATAGCACCACTGCACTCCAGCCTGGGCAACAAGAGAGAAAACTCCATCTCAAAAAAAAAAAAGGACATAAACAGAATAACATAAACCTTGCTCATTCAGTAAACATTCATACACAACCTATATGGCTTCAGCTTTGTACTAGGTGCTAAATAGATGGGATCCATGCAGACATGGCCCTTCCCCTTTTGGAGACTTACTCCAGCCATAGTCCCATATAGGGGTATCAATTCCAGAAGTCCACACCTAGGAGACTGAAGACCAAAGAGAGGATCAGAATGCCAGTTTCCTTTATATACATCTAACTTTACCCAGCGTGATGGACAGCTGGAATAACCTCCTCTTTCAGGGTAGAGATGTCCCCACCATTTGCACCTTTGCACCTTCAACTCGATTACTATTTAATATCATAGCTCCTGTATGTGATCATGTGGGCAAGAGATACACCACAGTAAGCAAATTCACAAGAGGATGATTTATAATCCAAGTTATTTATAGTGAGAACTGCCTACGTTCACGAAGAGACCAGAAAAGTCACCTACCAGGTCATTCAGACATGAGGGGTTACTCCCTGTCAAACTCAATTGAAATGCAAATTAAAACAGAAATGTCCAACTTTCTTTGGAGGCAACAAGCATCCTGAGACCCTGGGTCCTGTCTTTCATCTCTGCATCCTTCCAGTCCGAAACACAGCGGCCGGCTCTTGTTTGTTGTAAGGAATGAGTGAATACCCAAGGGCTCAGGAGTTCCGCCTCTCCTCTCCCGCGCTAGGAAAAGAAGCGAACCATAGAGATGTGTCTTCCTAGAGATCCGGGATGAGGGGCGGGGAGCAACCGGAAATCGCAGTATCCACGGCTCGGCCATTATTCTGTGCCTCGGCTGCCGCAAGGGTCCTTTCCTGTGTCATCTCCTAGCGGCCTGGCGCCGAGGCGGCGGTACCCAAGGCTGGAGCCGCAGCGGGAGCCCCCGGTGAGCGGGGTGGGCTTGGGGGCGGGTGGGCGTGCAAGGAAGGCGGCCTGGGACGCGGGCCTGAGCTTGCTGGAATTGCACAGCCATCGGTGGCCCCTCGTGGGCCCTGACCCCCCGGCACGGTCAGTCCCCAGCTCCGTGTTGGGGGTCGACGTCTTGGCCTCGGCGGGGCAGGCAGCCGGCCCGGGGAAGGTACTGAGGACAGCAGCTCCGAGTCTGTGTGTGTCTGGACTGGTGCTCCAGCCTAACGGACTCCGCTGGCTCTTTGAGCATAGCTGCCTCAGTAGCCTGCTCCCCCAGCTCAGGCCTTTCTGCTCTTCCTCAGTCTTCTCTGAGGCTGATGCACAGAAACATTCTGAGGCTTCCCTATACCGGTGGCACCCAGACTCCTGAGGACGGATATTTTTTTAAAGGAATGGAACAATTGTCATCTTTTAGTTTTGTAATGTAGTATTTGAAAATCAAACTTGAAACCACCCATACCACCATTACTAAAGGAGTACATTTTAACACAAAGTACTAAGACTGTAAACTTAGAATAAATGTTGCCCACGTCATTGGCAACCTGTCAGTGACGATTGTTACTGGTTTTCTCTTTTTGCAGCTTGCCAGATTAAAACTTTATCATGGACTGGTGTTTGGAAACCGTTGTTTTAGAACAGTTGTTTGGGTTTCATAAGTTTCTTCATAGATGGAATTGTTTTGGACTTCTGGAATTAGAATCCCTGAATTCAGAATTTGTTCCCACATCTCAACTAGCTAAGTGCCCTTGAGTGGGTTAGTTCCTCTGATCCTTTTGTTCTTTTTAACTTCTGCCTTGAAAACCTTTTGTGAGAAGCAAATAAAATGTATGTTTAATAACTTGTTATTTTTATGTTATTTTTACCTGCAAAATAAGTGTAAATAGAGTTCTGATAATTTGCTGTTGAAAATTATTCAAAATTCTTTTTAAAAATTCCTTTCCATCACCACTACATCAGTTACCAAGGACTGCCAAGTTTTTCTCAATTGCCTTATCCCTACTAGGATATAAGTAAGTTCTTACTTCGTTTAGAACTTAGCCATCTGTTGAGACTATTACAAAAACCTAACTGGCCTTTCTTGTTATCCAGTCCTTCTACCCCCACCAATCCTCACTAACAGAATCCTGACACCACTTAAGAGTCTCTTCATGCTCATAGTGGAAAAGATTTTTCTAATTATGGTACAATACCCAGAAGTCATAAAAGATTTCATGGCAAAAAACACTTTAAGCAAAGTCACATGGCACATAATATGGTCACAAAGACATTTGACAAACTGGGAAAAATTTGCACCTGCCATTGTAAACAAAAGACTGATTTTCCTTGTGATAAAAGTGTGTACAAATTAACAAGACCCAACACCTCAATAGAAACACAGGCAAAATATATGACTAGTTACTTGAAAAAAATATACAAATGACTCTCAATATAGTAATTCACTCAAAATGCAAGTTAAAAATTTGGCAAAGAGCACAAACTTTAACAACTGTATTGATGAGAGTGAGAAAAGGCACTCCCATACAGCTGTTTCTGATGGGGGTGTAAATGATAAATTGGAACAATCCTAATGAGGTCAAATTGGAAATATCAAAATTGTACATGCATATACCTTTTGACTCAGCAATTCTGTTTCAAAGAACTTTTCTTATATGTGACTACACACATCCAAACTGATGTATGCACAAGATTATTCATGATAATGTTGTTGGTAATAAATGATTGAAAACTACCGAAACATTCCATCAAGTGCTAGCATGAATAAATTATGATACATCTATGCATCCATAAAAATGGGGAGAGGGGCTGTGTATTGACAGGAAAGACCTTTAAGACATGTTATAAATTAAGAAGACGAAAATGTAGCACATTCGTGGTGTCCTACCATCTGTGAAAAAAGGGAAATAGAAAACAATATATGTATACACACATATGCATAAATAACTGGAAAGATACATAAGAAGCTAACAGGGAGAAAGAAACTTTACACAGTATGAATTTTATAATTTTAAATTTTGAGCAAGTGAGGATATTACCTATTTTTAAAAATAAAAAAAAATGTAAAGCAAAACCTCTTTAATGCTTAAATGAAAGTAAAACCACTTCACTTAAAGGACACGATGACCTCCTCAGAATACTGCCTCTCAAGAGCCTTTAGAATTTAACTTATGTTTACCTCTCTGCTCTACTCCTAAATCTTGCCTCCAAAGTTTACTTCCCTTCTCTGGTTTTCCTTCACAAAGTTATGTGTCACTCACTTGCTTTTGAAAATAGAGTTTCTTTCTTCCTGGAATGGCTTTCCTCATAGTCCAGTGATCCTTTTATTTTTCCTTAAAAGCCCAATCTAAAGGTACTTTTCATGGCTGGGTGCAGTGGCTCATGTCTGTAATCCCAGCACTTTGGGAGGCTGAGGTGGGCAGATCACTTGAGGTCAGGAGTTCAAAACCAGCCTGGCCAACACTGTGAAACCCCATCTCTACCAAAAATACAAAAATTAGCTGGGTGTGATGGCACGAGCCTGTAGTCCCAGCTACCCGGGAGGTTGAGACAGGAGAACTCGAACCCAGGAGGCAGAGGTTGCAGTGAGCTGAGATCACACCACTGCACTCCCGCCTGGGTGACAGAGGGAGACTCCATCTCAAAAATTAAAAATTACCCTTCATTAATCCTTTCTGTAGTTTTATGTTCTCCTATTACTTATACTTATACATTATATTGAAATTAGGTTTATATTTCTGCCCCCCCACCTACAGTTGTTATAAGCAAGCTCTCCTTAAGGGTCTATGTGTTCAAATAATGAGGATGCTTTCATATGTCACTGATGCTGATTTAACTGTTATAACCTTAAAAGCTTAAAAATATTTGTACTCCTCAGCCCAACAATTTTCTCCTAGGAATTTATCCTGAAGAAATAAGCAGAGATGTAACAAAAAATTTGTTAGCAAGGATAGCCATTGTGACCTTTTTTATAATAGGGAAAGTTAGAATTAATCTATGATAATTAGTTACAAATAATCTATTATAGATGATAGAAATAATCTATTATAATCTGTAATCTATAGATTATAATCTATAATCTAAATATCCAGCAACAGGGAACTATTAAGTATAGATGAACTCATATAGCTCTTAAAAATAATGAAGAATATTTAATTTGTTCACAACATTACATAAAGCTATAGAGCAACACACTTGGATCCAATCTTTAACCCACACTGGTGCATAGAAAAAGGGCTAGAATGACATAGTTCAGAATAATAGCAGTTACTGTTTTCTGGTTTTGTGTGTTTCTGGTTTTATAAATTTTTGGTTTTATAATTAGAAAAATATATATTGTTTCTAAAGAACAGATGATTTCTAGAGAGCAAGTCTAGGTTCTGTATAATAAAACCTTTTTCAGATTTATCCACTTGTGGGACTAGATGTGAAAAGAAAAGAGCAAGAGGTAAATTTATCCAAATATTTTGATTAACAGAATGAACAATTTTCAGAGAATTAAAAGCATGTAGAGCAAAATTACACAGAACTTAATACAGCCTTTCTTTGTTAATCGAGGAGGTGGATAGGATTTTATCTCATATGTGTCATGATTAAGACTATGATTACTTGTTAACTCTGCAGTACATAGGAAAGAGTGCTAGTTACAGAGGGTAATAAGTAACATTTAAACCCATATACCAGGCACTGTCCAAAAACTTGAAATGTATTTAGACATCAGATTCTCCTAACAACCCCATGAGTTAGGAACTGTTACTATCCCTATTTTACAGGTTAAAAAACTAAATCTCAGAAGTGAGGGACTCGTTACAGGTTACACAGGAGTAGCCAGGATGCTCATTGTTAGAGTGGTAAACAGTCTATTGTAATTAGATGAAGAGACCCTATGACTAAAGACCAAAGGAAGTTCATGTGTTTGGTTTCAGCAGTCTAGGTAACATGAGTGTCTGTGTCCCAGAGCCTTAGGTGGGAGGCTTCTGTCAGAGGAAGCACTCTCTTAGAGTCGAACCTTGCACTCACTAACATTCTCTTTATTACTGGGAGCTGACTGGGGCCTGGAAAGCTCAGCTGTTTCTCTGGGCTAACTTTAACAATGATTTCTTGAGGTCTTATAGATGATACTCTCCAAACTCTAAGGAAGAAGTCAAGGATTAAGGAGACCTGGACTGGAGAGGAGCCTTTTTCAAAAAACAACAATGACAAGAGAAAATTGGGCCCACAATGCTCTGAGACAAGAGGGCCTTGTGAAGGGGAAGGATGATACTTGGAAATGGGGAACCAGCTTCCAAGGAAGCAGCTCCTCTGTTTGGGAGACCTCCCACCAGCACTTTAGACAATTACGTTACCATGAGACATCTGGACCGCAGGAGGCTCTGAGCCGGCTCAGAGAACTCTGTCGCCGGTGGCTGAGACCAGAAGCACGTACCAAGGCACAGATCCTGGAGCTGCTGGTGCTGGAGCAGTTTCTGAGCATCCTGCCTGGGGAGATTCGGACCTGGGTGCAGCTCCATCGCCCTGGGAGTGGCGAGGAGGCTGTGGCCTTGGTAGAGGAGCTACAGAAAGACCTTGATGGACCAGCAATAAAAGTGAGAAAGGTTGGGAGGGGAGGTGGGCATTGGGATGAAGGGAAGGAAAAAATTGAGGCTGGGCTAAAGGGTGTGATTTTCATTTAAAATTAGTAGCACACTGGCAACCCTAATGATAATTAAAGCAGATTCATGAGTATTTAGACCATAGAATATATCTGTAGAGAAATGGATTTATGTTGAGGTCTTTGGGTCCAACTTAGAAGCAGCACAAAAAGATTGACTGTTTTGTCACCTGGGTAATGCTTGCTAATGCTGAATTTGGATCAAGAACCTGAAGAAGAAATGTTGCTAAGTTTTTCCCTAAACAGAAGCATATGTATTGTTTCTATAATTCTGTTTGGAATGGTGATGTAAGCATAGAGTATAAAAGGCCAGGCACAGTGGCTCATGCCTGTAATCCCAACACTTTGGGAGGCTGAGGTGGGAGGATCACTTGAGGCCATGAGTTCAAGACCAGCCTGCACAACATGGGAAAACCCTTTCTCTACAAAAAATTTAAAAATTAGCCAGGTGTAGTGGCGAGTACCTGTTGTCCCAACTACATAGAAGGCTGTGGTGGGAGGATCACTTGAACCCAGGAAGTTGAGGCAGCAGTGAGCTACGATCACACCATTGCACTCCAACCTGGGTGACAGAGTAAGATCCTATCTTTAAATAAATAAATAAATAGAATGGCCTCCATTCTATTTATTATAATGGAAATAGCTTTCCAGGTAAGACCTCCTCTTGTGTGCCCTTCTGGGGATTCTGCAAATCAAGGGACTGGATTAAGATGTTTGCTTCTGATAAGATTTATATCCTTGACCATTAGATTGGGATCTTAATGTAGCCTATCATGTGTGAGATTTCTTTTGTACATCTATAGCTCACTGGAAACATTTCTGTATAAGACGTCTGAATCATAACTCAAATTTGAGTGTGGCATTAAGGATGGGCTTGTTCTTTTAATCATAAAGTGAAAAATTTTAGAGGTATATATTTCATTACAAATTAATATATCCTCATTTGAGATATAAGGAAACTGAGGCAGACGTCTAGCTGGCTGCAAAACCAAGTGTCTTGGTGCCGATTTTAGTGTTAGTTGTATTTGAGCACAAAGGACTAGGTATAGGGGTCAGTACTTAGATGGTAAATAAGTAGAAGATATGTGACTGAAGTCTGATCTAAAACTAAGTCTGAAGCTAAAATCCATGCTCTTAATTACTGCTTATTACTTCCCATTCCCTCCTTAACCCATACCCAGGTCTGGCTTCTATTCCTACCATTCTGTTGTACAGTCTCCTCTGGGAGAGGTCACCAGTACCATGAGTGGGGCTTGAGGGCAGCTCCGTTGTTCTCAATGCAAAGTTTTACTGCTGTTTTGATGCTCCATACTTGAGGTGGGTCTCTCTGATCTCACAGTTCTAGACTGTGGGCAGAAAGAGGTCCACAGTGCTTAGGTGAGTCCATTTTCTGGAGGAACAAAAGAGCCAGCTTATTTTGTTTTACTGATTTCCAGGTTCCAGTCCTTGTCCAGGATCAGGGCCCTCTCCAGAAGGCAGTGAGCACCCGAGGGACAACACTTCCTCCTGTACTTCCTGGCAGCCACATAGCAGCTGAAATTTGCCTGCATCCTACTGACCCAGTGGCATTCAACTTCCAGGATCCTCAAAATGGTATTTATTCAATGCTCTGGGCTTTGGGCTGTTCCAGGACCCTTTCTGTGGCTCAACCCCCTACTTCCAGGGAGTTGCTTCTTCTGCTACCCTGTTTGGGAATCTCTTATGGTGCCAGTTCCTTTCTGCTGTTCCTGCTGTTCCCACCTTCCTTCTTGGGCCCCTCTGACCTTGTATCCATTCTTATTGCTACTCTTAGTGTTGTTCCAGCTCTGCAAGCGGGGGTCACTCAGGAAAGGTTTGTAAGTCCCACATGCAGCTTTTTCTCCTTCCTCAGATAGTCCTGCCCCTGAAGCTTCTGCCCTTTCCCAGGAAGAGAACCCAAGAAATCAGTTAATGGCACTTATGCTTCTAACAGCCCAACCCCAGGTAAGGTTTGCATCCTCTTTCCTCCCCATCTGCACAACCTCACTGTGGCTGAAGTGCCCTCTCTCATCCTTGTACTTCAACGTCCAGTCAGTTCCCATTTCTAATGTCCAGTCAGTTCCCATGTCTGTTGTGTAACGTCCAGTCAGTTCCCATGTCTGTTGTGCACTCCTGGTCTCACAGTATATCCCTTCTCCAGAAGCGAAGGGAACCTTTCAACAGGCAGGCTCCTGGGCATCGGTAATCTCACACACACCTGTTATTTCAGGAGTTGGTGATGTTTGAGGAGGTGTCAGTATGCTTCACTTCAGAGGAATGGGCATGTCTTGGCCCAATCCAGAGGGCCTTGTACTGGGATGTGATGCTGGAGAATTATGGAAATGTGACCTCCCTAGGTAAGGACTTTTCTTTCTGTGATGCTTACCTTTACTTTATCAGCCTTTATTTGTTTTCTGATTATAAAGGTAGCATATACTTATTTTGGAAAATACTGAATATTACAAAGAAGAAAAAAAACCTGCCTTAACATTGCTATTTCTAGACAACTATTATCATTTTGATATATTATCTTTCTGGTTTTTCTATATGTTTGAAGGATTTTTTTACGTTGTTCAAATGTATGTGTTTGTGTGTGTGTATCTGTATACAGTTTTATAGGTTGCTTTCCTTGTGTGTGTTCTCAAATGTTACAAACTCTTTGCAGTTATTATCTGTATCAGCTATAGGATTTGTACCATAATTCAGTTAGCCATTTCCTTATTTTGGATAATTGCTATGATAATTATCTATCTCTGTGCCTGATGTCTTCTAAAATGTCGTATTATTTTTAGAAGTATAATTACTGGGCATAAGCATTTGAATGGCTTTAAAGCTCTGGCTTCATATTGCCAAATTACTTTCCATAGTGATCCCTGTCCTCTCTGTTCTTATCATTGGTATATAAGAACACTCCTTTTGCTCTGCCTTCATTTGTACTGAGGAATCCCACAATTCTAAATTGTTGCTAATATATTTTTAAAGTTATAATATCTATTCTAAAGTAGATTTCTTTGACAAGTAATAAAAGAATATTTCAAAATTTTTTATTAGCCATTTTTGCATCCAGCAAACATCAAATACGTATAAGTGGTACAGCTGTGAAAACGATGTGATTCTGCCCTTAAATATCTTATGATGGTTTAGGAGATGATTATAGAAATATTAAATGTACAAGGCAGAGTAAAATAATTGGTACAAGAGTGGGATAAACCTGGTGTGATGAAAATGCAGAAAACAGAGCAATCAATTCTGTTCCTGGGGATTAGGAAAGGCCATAAAGGAGGTAGCATTTATACTGGAACTTGAAGGAAAGAGTAGAATTCTGTTTGGAGAAATCAACATTCAGAACTGGATAATCAGCCACAGGAACTAATTTTGACTGAAATACGGATTGACAGTATCAGTTTAAATGGCTGCAGGATATTCCATGTTCCATGCAGAGTGTTCATGCTTTACAATGACAGCCTTATGATTCTGAATGTTTCTATTCAGGAACATTACATAACATTCCATTTTTTCTGTACTGCCTTTGTATGTGTTAGCCATGTTTTAAAATCACCTAGATCTTGCATATTTCTGGTAGTATTTATTCTTTGAAATTAGAGTCTTTTCTGATATTTTCTAATTGACTGTCATTTATATATATGAAAGTGCTGTTTTTTCAATATGTTAATTTTGTACCCAGCAACTTTATTATTTTATTGTCTTTAGTAATTTATACTGTATATTTTCATATTTTGAGACTGTATCCTTTAGTATCTCAGCAGTGGCAGTGGTGGGTCAAACAGTGTGTAGATTTTATACTTTGATACATACTACCAAACTGCTTTCTACCAATGATACCTGAATTAAACTCCCACAGAAAGAGCACACAGGAGAGCCAATTTCCCCTGGATCTGCTCATGATTTGGTCAGTGTTTTAATTAAATCTTTGCTAGGTAGATGAAGAATACCATCTTTTGTTTGTTTGTTTTTCATGTTTTCATTATTACTGTGATTGAAATCTCTTCATATGTTTGTTTACTGGTCGTTTTACTCCTATTCATATACTTCCTATATATAGAACTGCTAATGCTTTGTCAATTGTTGCATATGTTTTTCCCATTTGCTTGCCTTTCAATATTATTTATTAATTATTTTTTTAAGCTTTAGAAAATCTTTTATGTTGTCAAACTTAGCAGTATTTTCCTTTATGGTCTTAGTGGTCTTTTTCCTCATAAAATTATTTTTTAAACCCACCTGTATTTTTTTAAGGTACTTTTATTATTTTGATATTTAAGCTTTAATCCATCTTGATATTTATCAGTTTATCTTGATATATAGAATGACATAGACATCTTGTGGAGAGGTTTTGCTGTTTTTGAGATGGCAGTCTCACTATGTTGCCCAGGCTGGCCTCAAATTCCTGGTGTCAAGCAAACATTCCACCCCAGCCTCCCAAGTAGCTGGGACTATAAGCACACACTACCATCCCAGCTTTTTTTTAACCCAAGTGGCTTTCAGTAGTTCCAAAGCTATTTACTCAATAATCTTTTCTGAAAATTTTTAAATACATTTTATGGATTAATTGGCTAATTTTATTAAAAACACTCACCATGGACCCATACCTCATGCCGTACACTAAAATAAATTCCATATAGGTCTAAGAGTTAAACTGAAAAAACACAACCATAAGATAATGTAATTGCTTGATTATTCTAGCTCTTTGAAGAAAGAGAAACTTGAACCAACTGTAATACGTTAAAAAAAAAAAATCTCACTCCAATGTTGGGGCTTTGGGCAAGCAGGTGCCTAATGTTTATTCACGTTGACTTAGTAACTCTGATTTGAGGGGGATATATTAAAGAACCTCTGATTTGAGGTTCAGAAAGAGGGAATACAAGTCATATGTCTAAAAATAGTCCCAGGTAACTATAATGGTTAAAAGTTGGGCAAAACAAATTCCCTAAGATCAAGTACTAAGCAGAGAATGGTGTTTTGACCGAATAGTATATTATGACACTGTCAAGTATTATGATAACTCTGTGTACTCAATTTTCATACATCGATAAACTGTGATAGAAAAGCAGACTCTCAGATAACTTCTACATACTACTTCGGTGTATAAAATATTTGTGTATGTTTATTTAGGAGATTGGACTAGAATTTGAAGGAAAGTATTAAGAAATATTGAGTACCTTCTATGTCAGGCTTAGCTGCTGCCTTCAAGTACATTCAAATTGGAGAGATAGACATTTCCACTTATAATTACAATACAATTTGGCACATGCTGTATAATAAAAGTATATATAAGGTTATGTGAGCCCATAGGAACCTGGGAATGATGGAAGGATTCGGACAGTGGGAGGAGGAGGTAGATTGTTCCCAGTTCTTCCACCAGGAGGGAAAGATTTATAACAGTTTTATTGAAGTATATTTAACATACTATAAAATTCACCATTTAAAATGTACAGTTCAGTGCTTGTTGTATATTCACCGAGTTGTGCAACCATCACCACAATCAATTTTAAAACATTTTCATCACCCCCAAAAGAAACCTTGAACCCTTCAGCAGTCCACCCTCATTTCACATAACTCATTCCTCTAATCCAGCCCTAGCAGGCACCAATCTACTTTCTACCTCTATAGATTTGTGTGTTTGAAACATTTCATATAAATGGAATCATGCCATGTGGTCATTTGTGACTGGCTTCTTTTAGTTAGCATAGTGTTTTTAAGGCTTATCTGTGTTGCATCAGGTATCAGTTCTTTATTCCTTTTTAATGCCAAATAATATTCCATTGAATGGATATATCTCCATTTATCAGTTGATGAACACTTAGGTACTTCCACTTTTGGTCCATTATGAATAATGCTGTTATGTACATTTGTGTACAATTTTTGTATGGATATATGTTTTCATTTCTCTTGGGTATACACCTAGGAGTAGAATTGCTGGGTCTTATGATAACTCTGTCTTTAATCATTTGAGGAACTGCCAGACTATTTTCCAAAGCAACTGCACAATTTTACACTCCTACCAGCAGTATATAAGGGTTCCAGTTTTTTTACATCATCCCTAACACTTGTTATTATCTGTCTTTTTTAACTATCCTAATGGGTCTGAAATGATATCTCACTGTGGTTTTGATATGCATTGCCCTGATGGTTAATGATGTTGAGCAACTTTTTATGTTATTATTGACTGTATGTATATCTTTGGAGAAAACTGTCTATTCAGATTCTTTGTCTATATTTTAACTAGGTTATTTGTCATTTTATTACTAAGTTGTAAGAATTCTTTATATAGTCTAGATATAAGTTCTTTAACAGATATATTACTTACAAATATTTTCTCCCATTCTGTGGGGTCTTGCCCTGTTGTCCAGGCTGGAGTGTAGTGGTTCATTCATAGCTTACTGCAGCCTTGAACTCCTGGGCCCATGCGATCTTCTCACCTCAGCCTCCTGAGTAGCTGGGATTACAGGTGCACCCCACGAGCCTGGCTGATTTTAATTGTTATTGTAGAGACAGAGTCTCACTGTGTTGCCAAAGCTGGTCTTGAACTCCTGGCCTCAAATGATCTTCCTGCTTCAGCCTCCCCAAGTGCTGGCATTACAGGCTTGAGCCACTAGGCCTGGTGACTTTTCTCTTTCTTGATGGTATCCTTTGAAGTACAAAAGTCATTAATTTTGATGAGTTTCAGGTTTTTTTTTTTTCTTTTGTTGCTTTTGCTTTTGATGTCATACCTAAGAAACTATCACTAATCCAAGGCCAGGAAGATTTATGACTATGTTTTCTTTTGAGTTTTAGCTCTTACATTTAGGTCTTTTATCCATTTTGAGTTAATTTTGGTATATAGTCTGAGGTAAGGATCCATCTTCATTCTTTTGCATGTGGCACCACTTATCCCAGGCACCATTTGTTTAAAAGACTGTACTTTCCCTATTGTGTTGTTTTGGCACCCCTTTAAAAAAGCAGTTGATCATAAATATGAGGGTTTATTTCTAAAGTCTCAATTCTGTTTCTTTGATCTATATGTCTATCCTTATGTCATTATCATCCTCTCTTGCTATTTTGGCTTCATAGTACATTTTGAAATAAAAAGATGTGAGTCCTCCAACTATGTTCTTTTTCAAGATTGTTTTAGCTACTCTAGGTCTCTTGACTTTCCATCTGAATTTTAGTATCAGCCTGTTAATATCTTTGAAGAAGCCAGTTGAGATTTTTATAGGTATTGCAATGAATCTGTAGATCAATTTGAGTAGTATTGCCATTTATCAATGTTAAGTCTTTTAATCTTTGAACATGAGGTTTCTTTCCGTTTATTTAGGCCCTCAGTTTCTTTCAATAATGTTTTGTAGTTTTCAGAATAGAATTTCTTCTTTTGTTAAATTTATCCTAATCTTACTGTTTCGGGGACTATTATAAGTGTTTTCTTAATTTCCTTTGTGGATTATTTAGTGCTAATGAATAGAAATACCACTGATTTTTTTTATGAGATGGAGTTTTATATGTTTCTCAGGCTGACCTTGAGCTCCTGGGTTCAAGCAGTCCTCTGCCTCACCCTACTGAGTAGCTGGGACTACAGGTGTGTGCCACCATGTCAGGCTGATTTTTATATCTTGAGCTTGTATCCTGCAATCTTGCTGTACTTATTTATTAGTTCTAATAGTTTTTTTAGTGATTTCTAAGGATTGTTTATATGCAAGATTTTGTCATCTGCAAATAGAGATCATTTTATTTCTTCCTTTCCAATCTGGATGCCTTTTATTTCTTTCTCTTGCCTAATTGCTCTGGCTAGAACCTCCAGTACATGTTGACTACAAGTGGCAAGAGCAGACAGCCTTTTTTTGTTCTTGTTCTTAGAGAGAACACATTTAATCTTTCACCGTGAAATATAATTTATTTTAATTATTTTGAACAGGGTCTTACTCTGTCACTCAGGGTAAAGTGCAGTAGCATGATCATGGCTCACTACATCCTCAACTTCCTGGGCTGAAGTAATCCTCGTAATCCTCTTACCTCAGCCTCCCAAATATCTAGGACCACAGGCACACACCAACATTCCCAGATAATTATTTGTTTTTATTTTTATTTTATTTTTTCTGTAGAGTCAGTGTCTCGCCACATTCCCCAAGCTGGTCTCCAACTCCTGGCCTCAAGCAATCTACCTGCCTTGGCTTGTCAAAGCATGAGCCACTGTGCCTGGCTAGAAATCTCCTTCTGTTCCTGCTTTGTTGAGTGTTTTTATCACTGTGGAGTGTTTTTATCTATTGTCTTGATGATGTGGTTTTTGTTCTTCATTTTGTTGATATGGTATATTACATTAATTGTTTTCTTTGTATTATACCAACATTATTTTTCTGTGATAAATCTCACTTGGTCATGTTGTATAATTCTTTTTATGTGTTGCTAGGTTTAGTTAGCATTTTGTTGAGGATTTGTATGCTTGTATTCATACGCTATTACAAGTCTATATTTTCTTTTTTGTGATGGTTTTGTCTGGTTTTGCTATCAGGGCAATACTGGCTTCACAGAATTAATTGGGAAATGTTTCCGTTTATTGGAAGAATTTGTGAAGAACTGGTATTCTTTTAAGGTTTGGTAGAATTCGCCAGTGAAGCAACCTGGGCCTGGGATTTTTGTGTGTGGGAGGGTAATTATTATTTTTTTTAATTACTGATTCAATTTTTTTTCCCTGTTGTAGACCTACTCACATTTTCCATTTTTTCTTGAGTCAGTTTTAGTAGTTTGTGACTTTCTAGGAATTTGCCTATTTCATATAAGTTGTCTTAATTTATTGACACAGTATCATTTGTACTTCTTTTTATTTTTTTAAGATTGGTGTTAATGTTCAGAGAGTGACTTTAGAGCTTAGTTTTAAAGGGTCCAGGCTTGGGTAGTGAGTTGTAAAGAGGAAGAGCAATTCAGGAAGAGGAAAGGACATGGGCAGTGATAGACAGTCAAGAAATGACATGTTTGGGCAGCTGCATGTAGTACACTGTGGCTAGAGTCTAGGGTCATACGAGATACTGACAATAGTTGATACCAGAAAAACAGGCAGTGTGTGAAGATATCCCTTTGACTCTGCTGGTTATTTCTGCTTTATCCTGTAGGCAAGGAAGAGTTAGGTGTTTTGAGCAGGTGAGTGACATGATCAAATTTACCAATTGGAAAGGTCATTGACAATAAAGATACTCATGGATTGTGGCAGATGAAAGGCGAGGAGTGTTAGAGGTAGGAAAGCCTGTCTGTTTCTTGCAGGCTTCATTCACCAAATATTATGGAAAGTAACAAGCTCCTTCTATCATTCTGACATTTTTCTACCAAGTCTTAAAAAGCTCATAGGCCGGCCGGGCGTGGTGGCTCATGCCTGTAATCCCAGAATTTTGGGAGGCTGACGCGGGCGGATCACGAGGTCAAGAGATCGAGACCATCCTGGACAACATGGTGAAACCCCGTCTTTACTAAAAGTACTAAAAATTAGCCGGGCGTGGTGGTGCGTGCCTGTTATCCCAGCTACTCAAGAGCCTGAGGCAAGAGAATTGCTTGAAACCGGAAAACGGAAGTCGCGGTGAGCCGGGATCGCGCCACTGCACTCCAGCCTGGCGATAGAGTGAGACTCTGTCTCAAAAAAAAAAAAAAAAAAAAAAAAAGCTCATAGGCCCATAAATAGTGTGATTTCTAAACTAAAACATCAAATAGTTTAACCAGCTAATTAGCAACTGATAATAAGAGTTGCTAATTTCTTAACCATTTTCCATCTCAGTTTAACCACTTATAACAGTTCATTTCCTTAAAGCTTGCTTCATTATATAGAAGCAGCCCTCCTCTCCACTAGCATTCCTTGTCTTTGTTTTTTATTTTGTTTTGTTTTGTTGAGATGGAGTCTTGCTCTGTCACCCAGGTTGGAATGCAGTGGTGTGATCTCGGCTCACTGCAACCTCCACCTCCCAGGTTCAAGTGATTCTCCTGCATCAGCCTCCTGAGTAGCTGGGATTACAGGTACGCACCACCACATCCAGCTAATTTTTGTATTTTTAGTAGAGACAGGGTTTCACCATGTTGGTCAGGCTGGTCTTGAACTCCTGACCTCAAGTGATCTGCCCACCTCAGCCTCCCAGAGTACTGGGATTACAGGCATGAGCCATCGTCCTTGGCCTCTCCTTGTCTTTGAAACCTCACTGTGAATAAGGAAACTGAAGTATCAGCATTGGATAGGCCTAAGACACATACCCATCCCTGCAGCCAGGTAGTTGGGTAGTGTGATTGGCAGTCCTGCCTGAGTCCTAGAGAGAAGGGCAGTTGAGATGAGATAATGAAGGCCTGACCTAAGAATGTCTGTAGTTCAAGTTAATCTTTATTGGATCTTTGCCATCCTCACCCTCTCATAAACTTAAAGAAATTTGTAATGAAATAAAATAGCTGCACTCTTGTCTTCTATTTAGATAGAAGAAAAGTATTGTTATATTCAAAGAGAAGTTGATGTTACTGTTATTCACATAACATTACTTACTAGTTTGAGGGAACTGGCTCATAATTTCTCTCACACTTGGGTAGATTGAAAGTAAACTTGCAAAACATTTTCATAAAAATTATTTTTTTTAAATATTTGAAAACATTGGAGTAGAAAGGAACCTTGGAGATTAGTTCAGCCTCAGTATTTTACAGATGTTTTCATACTTTTATTCTGTGTATTTTCCCTTTTCTTTCTGTATTTCTTCTCTTACCTTTTATGTGTAATTGATGGAGTTCATAACAGACCTGATTTTTTAAAATGAATTTTAAAATTTCCATTTCTTAACTTTAAATGGAGTAGCAGTTATATATGAATTCTAAGAATTAAGTTGCTTTTCAATGGATTTCTTTTCGGTTGGTTAATTGCTTTCAACCAGTTAAAAAGTATTCATGCCTTTGACTTTTGAAAATTAAAAATTACCTTTCAGAGTCCTTACATATACTTTCTTTCCCTTAAATTTTCCATCTTTTTAACATGAATAAAATAAAAAAGAAAGTTACTTCTAATCCAAATGGTTCTTGCTGTTCTATCCATCTTCCTTAGATATGAATGATCTACGTAAGATCCTATATTTTCTCTCTGGTTCTTCCTTGCTACTGTTTTCTCAGCATTATTTGTATTTTTCCATTTGCTTGAAGACAAAGCACTTAAAAATGTCTCAAAGTGAGTTGTATGTTAATCCATTTACAACATCTTGTCAGTGTAGCATTCTTCCTTGTATCTTCATTTAATGAAAAGTTTCTCCTTTTTGTATGTGTATAAAAGTGTGCCTTCCTAGAATGTTTTGAAGTCATTTGAAGAATCTGTTCTCCCAAACACAGGGATGTGGTAACATTGCATTTTTAATTCCTTTTACCAGAATGGGAGACCATGACTGAGAATGAGGAGGTGACATCAAAGCCAAGTAGTTCTCAAAGAGCAGACTCTCAGAAAGGAACATCAAAAAGACTTCAAGGAAGTGTTCCCCAGGTTCTTGATTTTGAAGAAGAGTGTGAATGGCAAGTTTTGGCAAGTCAGTGGGAAAATGAAACAGAGGAAAGGGCAGATACAGTGAAGAAAGTTTCTCTTTGTGAACGAGACAAGAAGAAAAGGACTCCACCAGAGAAGCAAGGCCAAAAGTGGAAGGAATTTGGAGAAAGCTTGACTCTTGGTTCAGCTATTTCTGAAAGTTTAATAGGTACTGAAGGAAAGAAGGTTTATAAATGTGATATATGTTGTAAACATTTTAATAAAATCTCCCATCTTATAAACCATAGGAGAATCCACACTGGTGAGAAACCTCATAAATGTAAGGAATGTGGAAAAGGCTTTATTCAGCGTTCGAGCCTTCTAATGCATTTACGGAACCATTCAGGGGAGAAACCTTATAAATGTAATGAATGTGGGAAAGCATTTTCTCAAAGTGCTTACCTTCTAAACCATCAGAGGATCCACACTGGGGAGAAACCTTATAAGTGTAAGGAGTGTGGAAAGGGTTTCTATAGGCACTCAGGCCTAATTATACATCTAAGGCGTCATTCAGGGGAAAGACCCTATAAGTGTAATGAATGTGGGAAAGTTTTCTCTCAGAATGCTTACCTCATTGACCATCAGAGGCTCCACAAAGGGGAAGAACCTTATAAGTGTAATAAGTGTCAGAAAGCTTTCATTCTGAAGAAGAGCCTCATTCTGCACCAGAGAATCCATTCTGGGGAAAAACCCTATAAATGTGATGAATGTGGAAAGACGTTTGCTCAGACCACTTACCTTATTGACCATCAGCGACTCCACAGTGCAGAGAACCCTTACAAGTGTAAAGAATGTGGAAAAGTTTTCATTCGAAGTAAAAGCCTCCTATTACATCAGAGAGTCCACACAGAAAAGAAAACCTTTGGTTGTAAAAAGTGTGGGAAGATTTTCAGTTCTAAGTCAAACTTCATTGACCATAAAAGGATGCATAGCAGAGAGAAACCTTATAAATGCACTGAATGTGGGAAAGCCTTCACTCAGAGCGCTTACCTTTTTGACCACCAGAGACTCCACAATGGGGAGAAGCCCTATGAATGTAATGAATGTGGGAAAGTTTTTATTCTGAAGAAGAGCCTCATTTTACATCAAAGGTTCCACACTGGAGAGAATCTCTATGAATGTAAAGATTGTGGCAAGGTCTTTGGTTCGAACAGAAACCTCATTGACCATGAGAGACTCCACAATGGGGAGAAGCCATATGAATGCAGAGAATGTGGGAAAACCTTTATTATGAGCAAAAGTTTTATGGTCCATCAGAAACTCCATACACAAGAGAAAGCCTACAAATGTGAGGATTGTGGGAAGGCTTTCAGTTACAATTCAAGCCTGCTTGTACATCGGAGAATTCACACCGGAGAAAAACCCTTTGAATGTAGTGAGTGTGGAAGAGCTTTCAGTTCAAACAGAAACCTCATTGAACACAAGAGAATCCACAGTGGTGAGAAACCCTATGAGTGTGATGAGTGTGGCAAATGCTTCATTCTGAAGAAAAGCCTCATTGGACATCAGAGAATTCACACGAGAGAAAAATCTTATAAATGCAACGACTGTGGGAAAGTCTTCAGTTACCGCTCAAACCTTATAGCCCATCAGAGGATCCACACTGGCGAGAAGCCCTATGCATGTAATGAATGTGGAAAAGGTTTTACCTACAACAGAAACCTGATTGAACATCAAAGAATTCACAGTGGAGAAAAAACCTACGAATGTCATATATGTAGGAAAGTCCTCACCTCTAGTAGAAATCTTATGGTACATCAAAGAATCCACACTGGAGAGAAACCTTATAAATGTAATGAGTGTGGAAAAGACTTTAGTCAGAATAAAAACCTTGTTGTACATCAGAGAATGCACACTGGGGAAAAACCTTATGAGTGTGAGAAGTGTAGGAAATCCTTTACTTCTAAGAGGAATTTAGTTGGCCACCAGAGAATTCACACAGGGGAGAAACCCTATGGGTGTAATGATTGTAGCAAAGTTTTTAGGCAAAGAAAAAACCTTACTGTACATCAGAAAATCCATACGGATGAAAAACCTTGTGAATGTGATGCGTCTGAAAAAGAATTCTCTCAGACTTCCAGCTTTCATCTTCAACAGAAAATCCATACCATTGAGGAATTCTCTTGGCTACAAAACACCAATGAGTCCAAGATTGAGATTCAAAAAATCTAGTGTCATATGTAAAATGGAATAGAATCCCTGCCTACTTAAGTAACTGTTGGACAAAAGATATATAGTTCTTCTAAGGAAAAAGTTTATGACGTACTGTTTAATAGGCAAATGAGTTGCATATAGAAGAAAGTTAGTAATCCCAGCACTTTGGGAAGCTGAGGCAGGTAGATCACCTGAGGTCAGAATTTCAAGACCAGCCTGACCAACATGGTGAAACGTCATCTCTACTAAAAATACAAAAATTAGCCAGGCATGGTGGCTTGCTGTAATCCCAGCTACTCAGGAGGCTGAGACAGGAGAATCGCTGGAACCCAGGAGGTGGAGGTTGTGGTGAGCTGAGATCATGCTATTGCACTCCAGCCTGGGCAACAAGAGCAAAACTCCATCTGAATAAAAAAATATCTGAACTTTAAAGTCTACAAAAACATAATCCAAATTTAATAACATAGTCGTACATGACAGCAACAATATCTTTGTATTAAAAAGTAGACATGGGTTGGGTGCAGTGGCTCATGCCTATAGTCCCAGCGCTTTGGGAGGCCAAGGTAGGAGGATCACTTGAGCCCAGGAGTTCAAGACAAGTCTGGGCAACACAGGGAGACCCCATCTCTATTAAAATAAAATAAATGTATTAATATAATAATAAGCAGGCATTGTTTTTGAAAATATGTACAGTATGCATTTTAAAGATAGCATCACTGCTATAGAAATCCTGAACAGACAGTATGATCCAGGATGTCAGGCGTAGAGTTAGGTGGACAAGAGTCTGTTGTTGAGGACAACCTAAAAAGAGCACCGGATTTGGAATGAGAACCAAGCTTTGATTCCTGGCTTTCCCATAATGGCCATGCGATGTTACTAAGTCAGCCTCTAAAGCTCAGGTCCTCTGTCACTCAAGTGTTGACAGGATACCTACCTCACAGGGTTGTTGTGAGGGTTAAGTGAAAGGATCTTTGTGAAAGTACTTTTTGAAATCATTCAGTTGTCAATAAAGTTGAATAAAAGAGGTATAGTCAAAGCTTAGAACATGGCATCATGTGAGTTTGTATATTAAGTCAACATTAGAATAATGAGGGGGATTCCATGAACCTAAAAGAGACTCATTTTTATAAGAGGAGTATGGTGACTAGCTAATTGGAATCTAGTGCCATAGGAATAATTTTTCTTAATTTACTTTTTAAACTATCTAAGGGAGTTAATAGATTATATATCTAGTTTGTGTGTATGGAAAAAATATGTTATGGCCAACCATAAACAGTGATGCCAAGAAAAACAATTTATTTTCCAGCTTTTGAATTTGAAACTTAACAGATGTAGAGTGTCTAAATGGAAGGACAGTGCTACCCTGCTTTCTTGGCATAGGGAAAAAAGTCTTTGACTCAGCAGCTGAGTTGATGATCCCTGCCACAGTCATTGTCAATTCTTATCAGCATTTCATCATTGCTCTCAAATGATAGCCTGTTACTCATGAAACAAGCTTCTGTGCCAGCACTAAATCTACTGAAACATAAACTTTTCATACAGAGCCAAGCTCTTCACTGATTAAGCCAATGAAGAGTCCACTTTTGGGCAGTCAGTGCCCATTACCCCCTGTGAACCATTCTGTGCCCTTGAGTACATTTGTAAGTTTAATTCAGTCTATATTCTTGAGTTGGTGTGTTCTAATTCTCAAAGTTCTGTTTCTGCAGGTGGACTATAAATAATACCTGAATACCAAGATTGTGTTTTTTAATAATGTCAAAGTGGTGTTTTTATTATAATAAATGTTATTAATTTAACCCTACAGTTCCTTGGGGGCTGGTTCCTCATTAAAATGAAAGGCAGTGGCTGAGCGTGGTGGCTCACTCCTGTAATACCAGTGCTTTGGGAGGCCAAGGCGGGCGGATTACCTGAAATCAGGATGGATCACCTGAGGTTCGAGACTAGCCTGACCAACATGGAGAAACTCTGTCTCTACCCAAAATACAAAATTAGCTGGGTGTAGTGGCGTGTGGCTGTAATCCCACCTGCTTGGGAAGCTGAGGCAGGAGAATCACTTGAACCCAGGAGGCAGAGGTTGCGGTGAGCAGAGATGGTGCCATTCACTCCAACCTGGGCAACAAGAGCGAAACTCCATCTCAAAATAAATAAATAAGAATGAAAGGCAGCCAAGAGTGAAAACTGGAAGAGGCCTAAGACCTGAATGGGTCAGGTTTCACCACTTGCCTTGGGAAAAAAAAAATCTCTTCAGTTCTTGGAGCCTTGAATTCCTCATCTGTTAAACAGGAGGAAGAATATCTACCTCACAAAGTTCTCATGAGATAATGAATATGAAAATTCTTCATCCTTATATAATAATTACAATGAATATATGTACTTTAACAATGGAGAAAGCTGTCATCTACCTCTTCACCAAGTAACAAAATGTAATGTTGCTTACATTGAGGCAGTCCACATAATGTGCCACCCCCTGTGATGTAGTAAGCTGAAAAATGTTCAACCTGAATTGAATTAAGCTTCTTGGACAGGAGGCAGAGGAACAAATAAAAGACACCATGAGAAACAGACAAATCCAGAATGTGGGATATTAAATAAGAAAGCTGCCCTGGATTCTTCAAGAGGGGAATGATAATTGTTCAAGCTGTGTGAGTCTACTGTGAGTTTATACCATTCTTTGCTTTTGTGTATGTATGAAAAATTCCATGTGAAAGGTATAAAATGTGGATGAGGGGGCTTGTTTTTAGAACACAATACTAAGCCATTAGATACTAAGAGCGAGAAATAGACTCACACAAATGCCCAATTGATGTTTGACAGGGGCAGAAGCAATTAAATAGAGGAGGTATTTAGTTTGAAAAGCATTTGCCTTTTCAGCAAATGCTGTTGGAGCAATTGGATATCCATAGGCAATAAACCAACAACTTCAGGATCTAGGACTGAGCTAAGAAGGCTCAGATGACATCAAAAGCATGCTCCTTAAAAGGGAAAAAAATGTTAAATTGGACCTCATCAAAATTAAGATAATTTGCTCTGCAAAAGACCTTTTTACAAGAATAAAAGACATTACATGTTAGGAGAAACTATTTGCAAATCATATCCAACAAAGGAGTGGTATGTAAACTACATAAAGAACTTTCAAAATTTAACAGTAATAAGTAAATACAATTAGAAAATAAGCAAAAGACGTAAACAGTTGACTGAAGTATAGACAGCAAATAAGCAAATGAAAAGATGTTCACATCATTAGGCATGAGGGAAATGCAAAGTAAAATCATGGGATATCACCACATTCCTATCAGAATAGCTTATTTTTTTATGGCGATAACTTGGCAAGGATGCAGAGGAACAGGATCTCATACATTGCTGGGAATGTAAAGTGGTACAGCCAGGCTGGAATATAATTTGGCAGTTTCTTGTAAAACCAAACATGTGCATGTCATATGCCTCAGTAACTGCTCTCCTGAGCATTTATCCCAGAGAAATGAAACCTTATGTTCACACAAAAACCTGTATGTGAATGTTCATAGCAGCTTTATTTGTAATGGTCAAAACCTGTAGGCCACCCATATATCCTTCCTTAGATGGTTGAAACAAATTTTGGTTTATGTATCACCATGAAATACTTGTCACTTTACAATAAAATTGACTGACTTACTGATATCCATAACTCAAATTTTGAAGGGAATTAATGCTGAGTGAAAATAATCACAAAAGGACATATTCTGTATGAAAACATTCATATAACATTCTCAAGATGTTAAAACTGTAGAGATGAAAATGGATTAATAGTTGCCAAATGTTAGGGATGGTGGGAGGGAAAATGAGGAGAGTTGGATGTAACTATAAAGAGGTAGCACCAGAAAGGTCTTTGTGGTGATGGAACACTTGTGTATCTTGATTGTGGTGGTGGTTACACAAATCTATAGGTGCTAAAAAATGACACACATACTTTACCAACGTTGATTTTCTTTTTGGTATTATGTAAGATGTAACCATGAGGGGAAAGTGGGTGAAAGGTACTATCTTTGCAACTTCTGTGAATCTATCATTTCAAAATAAAAAGTAAAAACCAACAATGACAACAAAAACCCGTAACTAAACAGCCATAACCAAATAAAGTGTGTGAAACTGATTTGAAAAAAAAGTTACAAAATATATGTTTTAGGACAGTCGGGAAATTTGAATATGACTGGTTATTAGATGGTATTAGGAATTATTGTTAATTTTCTTACCTGTGATGCTGGTGGTAGTTTGAAGAATATTCTTTTTTTTTTTTTTTTAT
>PVKP010019967.1:0-41493 GCA_004027715.1 Plecturocebus donacophilus | reverse complement strand
TAATGGGCAAAACAGCCAGTTAGCATTACCAGAAGCTGTGATTTTCGTCTCTGATAAAACAGACTTTAAAACAACAAAGAACACAAGAAACAAAGAGGGACATTACATGGTGGTGAAAGGATCAATGCAACAAGAAGAGCTAACGATCCTAAATATATACGCACCCATTACAGGAGCACCCAGATACATAGGGCAAATTTACAAAGAGACTTAGACTCCCACACAATAATAGTGGGAGACTTTAACACTACACTGTCAATATTACATAGATCAACGAGATAGAAAATCAACAAGGATATCCAGGAATTGAACTCAGACCTGGAACAACTAGACTTAACAAATATTTACAGAACTCTCCTCCCACAAATCCACAAAACATACATTTTTCTCAGCATCACATTATATCTATTTTAAAAGTGACCACATAACTGGAAGTAAATCACTCCCCAGCAATTGCATAGCATTTCACAGGTTTAAATAAAATATTGGTTGGATGCTTATTTGTTATTTTCATCCCCTATTCCTTCCTGTCTCCATTGTTAAACACAATTATTGGCATAAAAGAGGTTTTTAATACCCATTTTTAGACTGTATTCTAGCCTGGGCAATAAAACAAGAATCCCATTCTCTCTCCCTCTTTCTCTGCCTCTTTCTCTCTTTCATTCTTTTTTTTTCTTTCTTTTGCTGTTTCTTTCTTTCTCCTTTTCTCTTTTTCTAAAATCTCTTCCTCTTTCTTTCTCTTTCCTTCTTTTTTCTGTCTTTTGCTGTTTCTTTCTTTCTCCTTTTCTCTCTTTTTCTAAAATCTCTAAAAAAAAAAAAAAAAATCCTACTGTAGTATGACTAAAACTAATCCTGTACAATTCTCCAGTAAGGTATTAACAAATATGAAAGATAAATTTTCTTTTCATTTGCTTCATTCTTCCATTAAGTACCATAGAAATCATATCTCAATCAATACATCTGATCTTTTCAAATTGAATTATCTTCCTTTAGAGAGCCAAACAAAAGATACTTTGAATAGATGGAACATTGGTTTATTTTACATTTTTGTGATGAATTCTATTTAAATGCAATTTCTTTACCAATTAAATTATGTTACTACTTGTTGCAAGCTGCTATTCTTTAGAAAAAAAAATCAAAACTAAAATTTAAAGTGATATTCCAAGATTTCATGACTTGGTAGTTTAAAAGTAAAAACTTTTAAAATGTAGAAAAATTATAATATATTGAAGCTATTACAAATTAATTCTTATATTTTACTCATTAGTGTCTTATTTCACAGCACTGAAGATATAATACAGAGAATAATCATAGAATGATTCATTTACTCAGAAAGTATTTATGCAGTACCTCTCTGAGCTGGCCTTGTTCTCAAAGTTGAGTCTTAGAGGTAAACAGAGGCAAGATCCCTTTTCAAAAGCTTTGTACTTACAAGAGAGAAATAAAGAAATATGGCAAGAAGGAAGCCTGATGTATGAGAAAGGCCTGAGAGGAGCTAACTTAGATTGGGTGGCAGAAGAGAAGGTTGAATAAGAAACTGAAATCTGAATCCTAGAAGCGGCTAGATTAGGTGTTAGGGCTGCTGTAACAAAGTACCACAAACTGCATGACTTAAACAACAAAACCTAGTTGTCTTATAGTTCTAAAGGATAGAAAATTAAAATCAAGGTGCTGACAACTGGTTTCCACCAAGGGCTGTGAGGGAAAATCTGTTTGACATCCCCTCACTTCTGGTGGCTGCTGGAAATCCTTGGTGTTCTTGGTTTGTAGACACAACACCCCATCTTTGCCGTCATCGTCACATGTTGTTCTCTCTGCATGTGTGTCTATCTCTGTGTTTCAATTTTCCCTGCTGACATATTGATCTTGGAGTTGCAGCCTCCAGAACTGTGAGATAATACATTTAGGTTGTCCAAGCCACCCAGTCTGTGGCATTTTACTACAACAGCCCTAGCAAACTAATATTTAGAACAAAACTCAATACTTTACCATAATTTCTCTTTTTTTAATTCCAACTTTAGGGATCTCTAATGAAACCCTTAAATATATTAAAATCCAAGAAATGTCAGAAAGTCACTGTCTAGATGCTTTATAGAGAAAAGTGAAGAAAAATTTCTTTTGAAGAAATCACCTCTATGATTTCGGTTCTTCAAATCAGTGAACACTTGTCATTGTATTGGTAGACAGTAAGATCACCTATCTTATTCTCAACTTTCATTCATGTATTTTGATATCAATGTGGATACATTCTAATTGCATATTTTATAATTAGAATAAGTTAGTAGGGTCATTAGATTTCACTTATTTGTCAATAGCTATTTGGTTATTGAGTAAAGTTATTACTTTATTTAAGGCTTTTTATACCAAACTGACATATCCCCATTGACCAAATAGAAGCCATGGAAAATTCTGAGTCCCCTCTTGACAAAAGGTAATAATAAAAGAAGCCACCACTATCACTTGTCAATGCAAAAGGCAGATTCTCTTCCTTACCACTTTACCCAACCATAGGTATCTCTACAGAAAGTTTACAAAAATTATTAAATTAGGAATTTCTTCCATGTTATTTTCCTAGTAGATGATCCTAGCCTGAATGCAAGGTAGGAATGCCACCACCCTCTAGGTTGTAATCTGGAGATCCTGCATCTGATCCATAAATAACAAATTGATCGTTTTTTCCGACAAGTGACAGGATGCTCTAAGTCAGTCCTCAGGTGGAGGTTTCCCTTGGAAATTGCCCCCAAAGGTTCTCAAAGGCCAGTGAAAAAAACTGATAACAGCAAAAAATGCTCCAGAGAGCTTCCCTTTTAAACTGCTGGATCAATGTGTCTGTGATCTGACCTAGTGTAAAATGTGAAAACTCAAATCTTAGGTAGCATAATTATCATTATCCCATTCCACTGCCCTAAAGTGGCCATCACTCAATTGTCATCAGGTTAGAACATCAGTATCCATGAATCGAAGGAGTAGATTTCTCTCTTAATTTCTGACTGCAACCCTTTTGTCTTTTCCTGCTCTCTGTGACAAAGGCAGTACAGTGCTTCTGAGATGAATAGCAGAAGTCAGTACAACAAATTAATACAAATGAAGTCATTCCTGAGTGACTCCATCTGCTTTAGAAATAAGGCTCGGACAATAATGTGGCCAAGATCCAGATAATTAGGCCTGACTCCAAATGAAGGCACACAGGTAACTTACAGCTTCATTAACTCTCTTCAAGAAGGCAGACATCCAAAAACTAACCTTAATAGAGGCAGCATATGATCCATTGACAATCTGTTTGATATTAAAAAATGAACTTTGTTTTTGCAACGTTGCATGAATGGTAGGCAAATAACAAATGCAACTCAAAATACCACGGACCAAGGCATGGTTTAGCACTCTAGATGCCAGTCTCAAAATTTGGAGAACAAAGCCCTTAATTTTTGTTTACTGAATTTAATCAAAAGGAATTAATAATCTAGCAACTAAGAAAGGCACATAAGGTGTCTGCAAGTGCCTTCTCTCTGTAATCAACAGGAAGATTATTAGGCAATAACAAATGTTATTCATCTTCATAATGGCTAAATGACAGCCTGTTTAAAAATAACAGATGACTACTCCTCATTGACTATTACAGGGTGAACATGACCTTCACGTGTTTTAAGCAAACAAGTCCTCTTTTCAAAGACTTCAGGAGTCCTTTAATTGATAATGATGAGATGTTTTATCTTTACCAAGGGACGCTAAACCTTTTAAGATGCTGCTTAAATTGAGATAATTTCATCCAGCCCCCTGAGTTAGAAAAGACCCTGAAGGTCTCCCAATTATTTTTTTTTACAAACAAGGTATTAGTGAACCACAAATGTAATTAGTTAACTGTACTGCATATAGAAACTTTACACAGAAATGTTTCCTTTCAGCCCTTCCTGATTTTTCTGTTGTGGAACAGTGAGTTTCAAGTCATAGGCCAAAAAATAAATAGAAGATCTTTAAATTGGATTTTTAAAGATTATCCTTACTTACTTTGAAGTACAAGCATTGTATATTTTCTCATTACTGTTTATATCAAGGCTTCAACTGAAAGCTCTCTGTGGCTTTCACATAGTTTTAACAATCATAACAAAAGTAACTTACAAATGCTTTTTATAGCACTTTTGATTTTCAGCTTTATGTATCTCCCAACCAGTACTTTCAGTGATATAACATGATGAGTTGCTCCAATGTGACACAGCACTTCTGACACGCAGGGACCAGTGAGAAAATCACTGAAGGATAACTGCTAACCCTCCTGACACAACCAAGTCAGCAGAACAGCTACTGCAACTGCTGCTTTTGTTTCAACATCATAAGCCAAACAGACTGTAAACTACCCACAGTACTTGGGGCATTATTCATCTGCCAAAGCCCTGCTGTGTGGTAAGCAGAATAATGCCCCCCTCCAAACATGTCCACGTACTAATCCATGAAACCTGTAAATTCATTGCTGCAATGGCAAAAGAGATTGCAGATATGATTAGATTAAGGACTCTGAGATGGGAGGGGTTGCAGTGATGCACTTTGAAGACAGAGAAGGGGGCCACAAGCGAAGGAATGCAGGCAGCCACTATGAGCTGGAAAAGGCAAGGAAACAGATTCTCCTGTGAAGGCTCCAGAAGGAACTCAGCCCTGCTGATACCTTGGTTTTAAGCTCATTGAAACTTTGATTTCAGATTTCTCCAGAAATGGAAGATAATAAATTTGTGTTGTTTTAAGCCACTAAGTTTATGGTAATTTGTTGCAACAACAATAAAAACTAATATACTTACAGATATCCTTAGGCTCAAAACTAGCCAGTGGCTTGTGCTTCTGATAATAAAGTCATCCCCCTCTGGGCAAAAAAAGCATCACCCTATAAATAGGCAGGACAATGACAGAATTCTGTGGGTAAAACTTTTTTAAGCCATAAATTAAGTATTACCAAACTTTTATTTGGAGGCTAGATCCACTTAAGCATTTATTATAAGAAGTAAGTACATATTTTCTCCCAACACAGGCAAGATACTTTATATTTTAGGCTAGAATTTCTTCTGTAAACTTACAGAGTTTAACCAAATGTTTTCCTAGCTCTGAGATCCTGTTTCTTGCCCACATCAGATTCATCTGCTAATTTTGATACTGTGTGGAAGTATTTCACTTTTATTTACAAGGAAATAAGTTTTCCTTTGTGCTTTATTTGATGATAATCCTGATTATTTCACCTCAAGTCCTGTTTCCTCTAAAGGGAAATTTTAGCTGCAAATCAGCAAAGGTTATTTATCATCGACTTGCCTTTTCTCAGGGACTGAGTATACACATTGATTTTGTAACATGGTTATCAAATTATCTTCATAAATTAGCTAATGGCCAAACAAACAATGTCACAAACAAAAGTAGAAGACATCTTGGTTTTTAAAGGAAGTAATATGCCTGCATTTCAAAAAGCTATGTGATGTACATCAGCCACTGTAATTAAAAGCATCTCTTTTAAAGTCCTTGTCCTGAACTCTCAGGACAAATTAGAAGACTATCATGCTCAAATCTTATGACTTTTCTAAATGAATGTATCTAAAGTAGCATGTCAGCAGGGTGATGGAGAAGGAGTTGTTTTCTGATAAAGCTTGAGGCACATAGTTTAAGTTAACGAGACATGGCAAGAGCAGGTGGATAATTCGATGTTCACACAGTGTAATGGGCCAAAGGCTAATTACTATGCACTGTAAAATGAACATAAAAGTCACAATTATGCCTTCATCCTAGTGGATGTGATGTATTAAAAGCTATCAGCTTCACCTTCTGTAATAACAGCTTTTGTCTGTTTGCACCAAGATGTGTAAAAATAAGACACATGCGGAAAGGGAGAGCTCTGTGACTTTACACAAGAGCAAACATTGGCTTCTCATTGTCCCCATTTCTTTGCTCAAGACACAAAGGAAAGATGATGTCCTGTGGCTTAGAAACGTCATTTGTAAATATGATGCTTTTCTTCCTCGGCTATGAAATGCTGCCAAGTTAACCATTCACATAAGGACTTTTCCCTTGCCAACCCTTCATGTCAACTGTGAACCACCAATAAATACGGAGTTCACAAGGTGAAAGTCTCAACCACGGAGTTCAGGTTGTCAGAGTGGCATCTGAGTAATGCACCCAGGCTGAGCTGAGTGTCTATCACCATGTTTGCAAAAGGCATCCAACCAACAATGCTATTCCATCTTCCTGTGAAAAGTAATGAAACAACTAATGAAAACTTGTAAAAAGTGCACGTGGAAGATAGAAAAAGGAAAGACAATGGATAAGGCTCAGAATGTAGAATCATTCACCTGTGATACTAGAATGAAAATCTTAAGTGTGCTAACAGTAAAGAAAACCATGATCTCTTAAGTAGAGGAGAAAGGATGCTGACTATCTGAACATCAATTGCAAAGGGAATTCTTATTTCCAGCCTGGAGAAAGGAAAGCCAATTCCTTTGTCACAGCCCAGCACCACTGAGAGGGAGCAACCAGCTCCTTCCTATCTCTAGCTTGACCTCACGCTTCTACCTGAGAACTGCCTCTCAAACAGCCCCGGCAGGAACAGCGTGGTGGTTGCAGGACCTGTCTGCGAACCAGAGGATCAGGTACTCCACAGATATTAGAGAGCTGCACGTGAAATGCCAACTTATTTAGGATTGGGGAAATACAGTATATTTCAGTTATATAACAACAGATCACCTACGTACACAATGTCATACTTTGCATTACTCAACTTGGAATTCTCCAAACATGGTGAAGATAATTTTACAGGAAAAAGAAAAAAAAAGCCTTATAGTTGGCATGAAAAGATGTCAGTCTAAGTAGGTTTTGTGCTCAGATGATTTCTACCTTTGCTTCAATCCATGCTTCATAAGGATTCTCCCTTGATTGCCAAATTTTAAAAGGGAAGTTCAATTTAATTTACTGATGCAATTTAACATGTCTTATTCTCAAAAGTTGCAGAGATTTTAGGATAGATTTTTAGAACGTTGGTTTTGGTTTAAAACATCAGCTTCCAGAGACAACATGGTCACAGCACGAAGTTTTAGTCTGTGGCAGGAAAATATCAGTGCCAATGATTCTAACCCACCTGGATCTGTTGAGTTCTGCCCGCCAGGTCCCCTTGCCAAGAGTTGTCCCAAACCATTATGTGTCTGAGACCCTAGTCTATTCTCACAATGGATAAAGTTGGGAAATGCAATGATTCTAGAAGCTTCGAGAGGTACACCAGAGCTACACTATTGTCATTTTGCCACATGCCAGACAAGTTGAGAGAGTTATAAATACATCTCCAGTACAAATTACATCCCAATGTCCTAATGCATTCTAGCTCTTCTGTGAGTGCTGCAACTCAATATTGATTTTGTTTAGAGCAAAAAGAATTGATGACAACATTTTAATTTATACTGCATAAAACTTCAATTTTTAAAGAAAAGCTTTACTTTCAGATAAATTACAAGAATAAAATGGCAGCTACAAACCTCCTTAACTCCTTCAATGCAATGATCTGAATCTCGAATGCAGTTCTTGACTTCTTTCCATTCTTTAAACAATGATTTCTCTCATCAAGATAAAGCTGGAGACCACCCAGTAACTCCTGACTTCCCTGGGATAAATATGTTGCAAGCTTTTTCTTTAATCTTACAGCTTTATAATTCGTCTGAAATAGGCTTGACTGCATTTGTGTTCCCATCATTCTTAGCTTGCCTCCTGATTTCATGCACCCTTGTCTGCTCAAGGAGATTACTAAGGTTACTGATGTGTTTTTAATGTAAATATTCTCCATTTGTCATGAAAAGGAAAAATTACAAGGATGTCAAGTAATATTGAATGTAAATAAGCCTTCCTCACCTCAGCTCGTGCTAAATTTCTACCACTTAGTAAATAAACTCGCAACAAAGTAGGATTAATGTCAATGATCCACTGAAGGTTGCTAGTTTGAGGCAGGACAACAAAGCAAAGACTACAAAATACGAGTGATGCTTCTGGGTGCTGATATTGCTTGCTTTCCATGGGAATCACATATCTATATGCCGTTTTGCAGACATTAACCTGGCTGTGGAGCCATTGTAAGACAAACACTGCCAGTTAAAAAAAAAAAAACAACTATCTGGCAATCGGACAGATGACCTAGGTGTTAGCAGTAATTCTGTGCCTCGTATTTTCAGTTTATTCCCAGAAGTTTAAAGGCACTGAAGGGGACACCAATCATTCTGAACAAGTGATCAGTCTAACCTCGCAACTAAATGATGGTGACGGACAGACAGATGAAGAGAAGCAAAAGAAAGGGGAATTAGAGCCTGTTATACGTGACCTGCAAAGCCAAAATATTTGCTATCTGGACCCTGCCAACTCCTTTTCTAAACACTCTAATAGGGAAATCCTTGTGTGTGTGCTCTTGGGGTATTTCATAGGGCTGCAGATATGTCTGCAGGAGTCAAGCAAGCCTGCCAACCAGGTGTGTATGTGTGTGTGTGTGTGTGTGCCTTAGTGAGGAACTCTAAAAGTAGACATTGAGATGAGAGTTGTATGCAAGTGATTTTTTCATGGAATGCTCCCAGGAAAAGTGGGTAAGGGAGTGGGGAGACACGACAGGTCAGATAAAGAAGCAAAGCAAATGTGGAATTTTAAGCCAAACCTCAGCTTCAGCCTAATCCTGCAGTGAGCTCAGGAGCATAAATTACACTTCAGAGTTGGTCCCATCTTCCAAGGCAAGGAAATGAGACTCCCACTCATGCAGCAAGCACTGGTTGTGAGAGAAGGGAACAGATATAAACATTTAGGGGCTTTCCATTTTCTGGGTGTCCAGACCAAGCAGCCCCATTAGGGCAGCACTCTGAAGAAGACCACAGATGTGTCACTCCAAGCAAGACACACGGAGTTGGACAAAGCACAAAGGAACCCACAGAATGTCAAAAGGCATGAGTGGATGTGGGTGGAGCACAGGCAAGTCCAATGCAAGGTGTGCATGCATTAGCACACATGAGGGATGTTGCAGATGGGATTCAGTGCAGAGTGGCAAAAGATCGTTTGGATGCACAACTTTATCAAATTTGTCTAGAGGCCTCTGCTCTACCTTGACACCATGAAACACCTCTGTCTCCAGCATGAAGCAAAATGACCATGCTCAAATATTAACCAAAATCATGGTTAATGTTTATTGAGCATGGTCAAAATATACTGAGCTCTTTGGATACACTATTTTATTTAATACCATAACAACCATGCAAAGTTGGTATCATTGTTCCTTTTTCAGAGATGAGGAACACAGTGCTCAAGAGGGTTAAAACTGCTAAACGATGCAAATCTAAGTGACTCAAATCCACTTAGGAAGTAGGAGAGATGAAATACAAACCCAGATGAAATCTGTCCTACTCTAAAGCCCCTAGTCTTCCCACTCACCCACCTCTTGAGCTGAAAGAACCAAAGGATATGTCATTCTCTAGAACATTCTGAAAACAAAATTCAAAAAGTAATCTCTGTGACACAGTACACGGGAAAATCTTAGAGGGTGAGAGTGCAGAGAGAGAGAGAGAGAAACAGACAGTGAGCTGATAAAACCATCTCATGCCAAGAGGGTGCCAGGACTTAAAGGGCAACCAGAATGAGATGATTCTCTGTGGTTCGGGTTTTTCAATCTATTTTTAAAGAACATAAGCTTACTTCTTAAATAATTCAGTGATCAGCTTTCAAATTTGTACCAAATTCTGAGGAAGAAAGGCTGATGTGTATGGGCAGTGATTCTCAAACTTTAATGTGCATCCAGATTCCCAAGGAGTGCATTTCAGTGCTCATTCACAGACTCAGTTCTTAGAGACTCTGCTTCTGAATGTCTAGTTGAAGGCCAGAAATCTGGATTTCTTCTGTGAGGTCTGAAGCCGATCATCCATAGGTTGCATTTTGAGAAACATGGTTTTAGAGAAATGGGCAAGATTGACTAAAAGAACCCATATCTGCCCAAGAATATTTGCCTTACCTGGAATTATGGTAGTTTTACAGCTTTCTCCCTCTCTCGGTGTGTATATCAGACAGAGGTAGAATTCTTCAGGCTGCCCAGCCAGGAATGGTAAGAGATTTCACTTGCAGATGAGATAGCCATATGTGACTTCTCAGTATCAATCTGATTCCAATCGAGAGTTGGAAATTAAAAGTTGTTAATTTCTGATGTCAAGTGCAATGAACTAGATCCAGATTTTTTTAGTATAAATATGTGCACCAAGTCAGTATGTGTGTGTGTGTCTGCACGCGCACACCCATGTGTGTGTGTGTGTGTGTGTGTGTGTGTGTGTGTGTGTGTGTGTGTGTGTTTTGGAAATTCCAAGATGAGTAGGAGGAAGAACAATTTGGTGTGCTGGCCAAGTTCTATTCTGGGGTAATTAAAATCTGTCTACTTAAAATTCTTTTTGTAAATTTCAGTAGCTATAGGCTTCTTCCTTACTTCCTGTTCTAAAGGACCACAGAACAGTGCCAGTGTTAGCTGACTGTCCTATGACTGCCAGGTGACACTTAGTATATCAAACATGGGGCAACCACACATAAATCCAAATATGAATTGGACAAGCCATTAATACCAATGTATTATGTGGAAATATATTCAAGCAACAAACATGTCTGGCTTTGATTCATGAACCTCAAAAAATATATTTCTAAATGTTATTATACATGTGCCACATAACAATGTTTTGGTCAACAGAGATCACATATACAACAGTGGTCCCATAAGATTATAATAGAGCTGAGAATTTCCTATTGGCTTATGACATCATAGCTGTTGTAGTGCAACTACTTTATGCTTTTTACAGATTTAGTGTAGCCTCAGTGTACAGTGTTTAAAAACTCTACAGTACTGTACAGTAATATCCTAGGATTCACATTCACTTGCTACTTACTCACTCACCCAGAGCAACTTCCAGTCCTGCAAGTTCCATTCATAAGCCCCCTAGATAGGTGTACATTTTTTATCATTTATGTGTTTTGACTGTACCTTTTCTATGTTTATATGAGTTTAGATATCTGGGTTTGTATTTCATCTCTCCTACTTCCTAAGTGGCTTTGAGTCATTGTGTTACAACTGACTACAATATTCACTACAGTAACATGCTGTGCAGTTTACAGCCTAGGATCAATAGGCTACGCCATATCCTACGTGTGAAGTAGGCTGTACCATCTAGGTTTGTGTAAGTGCACTCTGTGATGTTCACATAACAATAAAGTTGCCTACTGACACATTTCTTAGAATGTACCCCCCATCATCAAGTGACGTGTGACTGTATTTGGATCTTGTAAGGATAGCTTCACATATAGCCAAGGACATTTATACTAAACTGATACAGGTGATTGATTAGAGTGCATCTCATTATCTAGATAAATAGCAACTTGTCACAGAAAGGGAAATCTTGTGCTGTTTATTGTTGTTGTTCCCAAATTATTCCAATGTGAGCCTTAGAATGTTTATTCAGGATAAAAGTTATGTCTCCTTTCTTTCTAAGGATTTTAAAATACTTTCCATACCTTAATGATTGACTTTAATAATGCTCTTAATAAGACAAACAGCAGAAAAAGAAATTAAGAAGGTAAGGAGGAACAGGACTCGGTGAAAGTGGTGGACAAATGAATGGAGAGAAAGAGCGAGAGAGAAAGAGAGAGAGTGATAACATACAAACTACCACATGGTCCATAAATGAAGACAAAAAGAAAAACATGCCACCAGATGGCAAGTGGGGCAACAGCCGCTCACAGCCGTTAGAAGCAGAAGTGCTCACTATAATTTCTGATATTGCTTTTCTGTTTAAATATGGTGATAAAGCCTCTTTTGACTGGCTTTAGCTTTTGTGATGCAGCAAGGAAACCCATTTGGCAGAAGGAGGACCCATGGCAGAAACAGAAAGAAAGATCCCACAGGGACTAAACAGGTCTGCAGAAATCAAACAAAGGCAATGGATTTAGATTGCCGATTTCAAAATGCTAGAGAGTACTATCTTGCGTTCTAGAATGGAAATTTACAACATCAAGACAGAAACCAGTCTTTGCTTCACTAGTTCAAGTTACTCTACCTTTTAACAACAGGCTTATTTCAAGCAACAGTAACTTTCAGATGTGACTCTCAAGAAAACAGCCTATGGCTCTTCTGAGCTCTTATATAAACTTAAGCTTTTCAGATACCAGATCAAACCTATTTTTTCTTAGCAACTGTGATGTTTAAAAATCTAGATACACTTAATATCAAAATAGAGTACTCTTAGCTAGATACAGATAAGCATAACAGCAAAAGGAGAGTGAGTTTAGAAATCAAATGACACCAAATAAAAATTAACATAAAGAATACAAAAGGCTAGAAACACATCTTAAACATCTCATTCATATGTGTAGTGTTGCACTTTAAAGTGATTATTAATATTTTTATAAAAATAATACTACTCAATTCTAGCAAGTCCAAAGTGTTTAAAATAAAGGTTGAATAGAGGACTTCTGGTTGAGAAATATGCAGCTTTTTTTATTTGAAAATGCTCAGTAATGTCTTGGTTGATTGAAATTGCTAATCAAGGTAAAAGATGTATGATTCAAGCAATTATAGAGCAAATATAGTTTCTTATTTTCGAGACACACAGTGGATGCCTAAACAGGATTTTAATAAACCTTTTGAAATACTTTACACCTTAGATGTTTTCAATTACTTCCTATTTCTTCTTTTTTCCCCGTCATCTCTATTACATGACTAGCTGGCTGTAACAAAATGTTCCAGATTTTCTCTTACTCCTTGAATTTGCTAGTAACCAATAAACATTTGGCACATGAAAGTGGTGGATGAATAGATGAGTAAACAGATGAATAAGTAAGTAAATGAATGAGTGCTGTCTTCGGTCAGGTGTTATGAGGTATAGATGAGAGATGGAGATTGGTGTGTAGGAAATTATTGAAGAGTGCTCTTACTTACAAAGGAGAGAAGGAGGTAAGATGGGTTGAGCAAGGAGCTAACCAGTGATGCAGTCTTAATAGAGGTCTCAGTAGTTTCCAGAGGGAGCTCTGGAGCTGGGATTGCAATGCCTTTCAGAGTTGTTCCATGCTGAGGCAGATGGCATGGGCTTTAAATTGCACAAGCAAGAAGGGAGGTGGCATAAGTTTGGACAAATTGGGTCCTTCTGTGGAGGACAAATCCCAGAGAAAGTTTCAGCTGACAAACATTGGTGACCAACACTCTCAGAGTTTGGAGATTGAGTGCTTTGGTCCTGAATGGGAAACAGGGTGGCACCTATAGCACCCACCAGAGTACATTTACATGAAAATTGTAACGAATCAGAGAATTACCAGGGACTAATGAGTACCCTAGGGTTAGTTGTGTTGCCAGTTTTCCAGGAACAACTAAATCATAGATGAACTAAATGCATGTCCTTTAAAAGATGGTCTTAAAAGCTACCAGTCTGTGTCATGAAACAAGGCTCATAGTCCAACATGTGCACCTGAGACCCAATGAATATAAAACAAATAACATTATCACTTTCCACTTGACTTTGTTAAGAACTTGGCAATTTAAGGTTCTATTTGCCAAAGGTCTGTATGAAGCATTTCTGTGCGGCTGACTGAGAGTAGGTACACACACTGTAGACAAACTATAAAAGGGTAAGATCGAAGTTCACAGATGAACATTGAAGAATCGCACCAAGCCTCGCCCCTGGATGGCGGACAAGAAATGCCCACAGGCAAAATCGGGATTTTTCTTAAGAAATAGGCTTAGATTTATTCTCCTTCTTGAGTGACTAATCAATGAAACCCTCAAATTCTGAACATGGCCACATGATTTTAGTCTGAAAAGGAAAATGCATCTTGTAACACCATATAATGGTGGGGATAAATAATGAACGCACAAATTAGAGTCACATTATTAGCTTTTTTCCCCTACATCATTGCTTGCTATTGATGATTTAAAGATGTGGATCATCAGTGTTTCCAGATATTAAAGATTATGTGCCATCAACAAAGAAAGCCCCCTTACCGTAACTTATTTAAACCATTATATGTGTTTCTAATAATAAAAAAAATGTAATTTCATTATTTTGAGACAGTATCTCACTCTGCCACCCAGGCTGGAATGCAGTGGAGTGATCTCAGCTCACTGCAACCTCTGCCTCCCAGGTTCAAGCAATTCTCCTGTCTCAGCCTCCTGAGTAGCTGGGACTACAGGCACAAGCCACCACACTCAGCTAATTTTTGTATTTTTAGTAGAGATGGGGTTTTACCACATTAGTTAGGCTGGTCTCGAACTGCTGACCTCGTGATCTGCCCACCTAGGCCTCTCAAACCTCTGGGATTATAGGCATGAGCCAACATGTCTGGCCTTAATTTCAATTTTTAAACAGCACTTTATAAATCATTATAGTTGTAAGTATTCAAACAGTAGGAAAAACCCACCAATGGCCTTGAGTCTTGTCACTTCTCTCTACAACACTGAGGTTCCACTGGACACTCAGAAACTACTGCAGGCTGAAAGTGAGAGTCTACATCTTTAGCTGCCAGAGGCTCCTTTGATTTGAACCCAAGGTTTAGTTCACTCCAGGCTACATGAAGCAGTGACTCTCCAAGACAGAAAATAGATATTTTACAACTTGTATGGCTGAAGAAGGTCAAACCCACCCTGTACATCCCAAAGCAATCGACACAGTTAAAGGGAGAATGGGGTGGGGAGGAGAAGGAGGAACAGAAAGTTAAATTCCACAGATCTATATAGGGGTTAGATCTTGTACCAATCGCTTTATCATAACTACACTATTCCTAGAGATACCTCTATTGATGAGAGTTTGTCCTAATACAAAAGCCTTCCTGACACCTGAAAAATATTCCATCATTCACTATCTGTGAGCAGATGAATCCAGCCCAGAGATGAGTCTGTATGAATTATACCTAAAGTCCTCATTAGGAATCTTTTTCACAGGGAGTAATGTCTCATCGTATATAACTTTGGGGAAAATGAAAGTACACGAAGTTACTTGGTATGCAAAGCAGGCCCCAACCGACTGTCATGAAGGGGTGATTTGTGAGGTGACACTTCTCCTTGCACTTCAATTTCTCCTAATTACTACAAATTTTACAGGAGCCTAAAATGACTTAAGTCTAGATTTTCAGTCCAACATTATTATGGCCTATTCATCAACCAGTTACCACAATTATTATATGTGGGAAAATATTATTCCTAAATGGTTTCCATGTTCCTGTGTTATCAAAGTGATAAATCCAATGACTAACTCCTTCCCTTTTCAAGTGATATATGCTTGGTGTAATATTAAAATGTAGAAATAATGCCACTGCAGAAATAAAATCATAATTAGAAAATGTTTTCATTAAAATTAATTTCAATACCAGAATTTTATGTAAAAATCTAAAATGCAATGATTTCCCCTCATAGTCACTAAAAAGAATGAAAATTAATAAACTAAATTTAATAAATGTGAACAATTTTACTAAAAATTTTAGACCACCAGAAATTATATTTGCTTTGCAAAATTGCCTATAACATTTAATATTCAAAAAAAGGCAGATAATTCACATTTGACGAGAATAAAATTCTTCTAAAAATACTTGTGGAATCTAATGTCATCTAAGTTATTGAAGATGAATGTTACTACTGAGAATTCTAAAATAAATGACTGCAAAATACTAAATTAGTGTAAATGTCTTTTATCCTTAAGATAGTCTATGTAGCCATGTAATTTTTTTGTTTTAAAATGCAATGATAATAAAGTTTAGTAAAGGTCCCTAGTTTCCAAAATTGACTCTTCAAAGAATGTTGTATAGGTTTAACATTATTAGCAATAGACAGAGCAACTGATGGCATAATTTTTTATTAGTTCCTTTATGAAACAAGTCAAATAGAAGTGTTATGGGTTTATGAATTCAATATATCCCTGAGTCTGTGTTCACTTTAAAATATCTTTTCCTAATAAATGGTAATCACTTATTGCTTGTGTCTAACAGGCAAACAAAATGAACAGTTGTACAATTATTTGCTTAATTTAGAAGCACCTAACTCACCAACAGTAGAATTATATTTTGAAAGAATTATCATGAGCTCCTAATTTCAAGGACGATGCTATAGTAGTTCTTCACAGAAAGTTGAGCTTAGTGTAGTGGTCACAGGGTGGATTACGGAGCTCTTCTTCACGGATTTGAACCTCATCTTAGTCACTTACCCTTAAAATGTTATTTCAACTCTCTTGGCCTCAGTTTTCTCATCTGTAACTTGGGATAATAATGGAAACTGCTGTGTAAAGTTGTGAATGTTAAATGAATGAATACACATCGTGCCCTTAGAACAGCCCTTTGTAATCAAGAGCTACTTTACATGTTATTTTAAATCCCAAAAAACTGATTCTACTTTAGTGCATCTGACTTTAAAACTTGGAATAGAAACTACTTAGCATATAAAATCATTGACTTTATTTTAAATGTATACAACATTATTGCCTAATATTTAGTGGGGACCAAGTAAGAAATGACTCAATTCTGAATTTATTCTGAGGCTATTCTCAGGTCCCAGTCACTATGATCATGCCCAATACGTTACATGTAAGTTTCAGTCTTTTACCCCAATTTTAGTCATTGAGCCTCTGTCTTATTCCTCTAGGTCTGAGTCCCTTCTTTCTGTTTGGTCCAGAACACCCTCCTGAGCCCCCAGGTCTTCTGCAAAGGAGAGCCTTATTGTTGATCAGTCCTTCCAGTTCATTTTTAACTTCTTCCTGACACACTCGGTTTGTTGCTTCTGGCCTTCACCCATTGCTTACATTATTAAATGTTTAGTTAGCATTTATTACATTAAAGAAACTGGCTTAGACTTGGTGAAACAGAAATGGAGAAGCAGACACATGGAGTCATACTTTCTTGTGTAGGGTTTTGCCCTCCTAACTAGATACCCACTAGGTACTATCACCAGATACTCTCTCTTAGACAGGCTGCCTGGAATCCCCTTCATTGACTGTTTCTACAGCATATCTTGATCCATCTGTTAGACAGACTTGCTACAATTTATTCAAGAAGTCCAAGTCCCTTATATCCCCAAGAAGATCAGCCACAGATTTCATGGAAAGTCAGTGAGCATGAAAGGATAAACGTGGCCTTCTACTTAGCATCTAGGCTACTCAGCATTCCAGGCATTTGGGACCAGCTCATTGGCTGTTTAAACATTAATGTAATCTGCCCACCAGCCTACTGGCAACAAATCACTCCAAGCTTCTACATGTATCCATTGTTCCTCCTCTGCTCAGCAGAACTGCATATGGAACACTGCTCACGTGGTGCCTTCACTCATCTGCCTTTTCCTGAATCCCAAGCCCAACACCGCCACCTGGATTCAAAGGCCATCATCATAATCTAGGACTCTGCATATCCACACAGATGTGCCTCATGAAGCTGGTGACCTGTCCCCTGAACCCAACTTTGCAGAGACACGGGGTTCAGAAGAGGAGGCCAAGATAAAGAGAAATCCATCCATATCACTGCAGTCACCCCAAGGAAGGAGGCTTTCCTTTAGGGAGCCCTTATTTCCCAAAATACACATAAATCCAGCAAAGAAATGCTATGCATCCTTCTGGTAGTGAGCGTGTGAGAAAAGACGCAGCATGTGGGAAACCAGCTTTGGTTGGAGACACACCAATGTTCAGGGCATCATAATGGATGTGACTCATCTCCAACCTCACTTAACTGTTGGATTAAGTTTATCAAGCCCACTTCATTGATGAGGAAATAGAAGTAAGCAGTCTAGTAGATCATGCTGAGCCTGTGTAGCACAGCTGGGAGTCTTTCTGTGACATAAATCTACCCTTCCTAGAAGGGTACAGCCACAGAACCTCTGTGGGCAACCTTTATAAAGGGGAGTTAGTGATCAAATCCAGGTGCTGACTGACAACAGCATTAAAAAAAAAAAAAAAAAAGCAAAACAAACCTACAAGCTTCTGGGCAATGAGTTGTTATCAGCTTCCACTTGAGCCTGCCAGTAGTCATGACCCAAAATGGTACTATCTGGCTGGAAGGAAGATAAATTGTAGGACCTGGGTAACCCCCAGCCTCCCTGATGTACTCACTGGGAGACACCAGTCTTGGAACCATTTCCTCTTCATCCCATGAGTAGCATTGACTCTCAATTCATGTTCCAGAAGCAGTACCCCTTCAAGTTTATGTATGCATTTATTAATTTAATAATCAGAAAATATGTTTTAAACCATGAGAGGAATTCTTGGGCCTTAGACATGAGATCAACAAGATTAGATCATTATCCCCAAAATGTTCACGTTCTGGTAATGGAGAAAGTAGTTGAACAGGTAAGCTCAACATAATTTGAAAAGTGCTAGAAGTGGTGTTACAGAAGAAGGGTGAGCTGAGGGGTTCTGTGGGATCAGAGGAGAAGGGGGTTTAGGTTCACCAGTGTTTCCTTGACAAGGCAACATCCAAGCTGTAAGTGAAGGATGAATGATATATATGATTTATGTTTCTGGAGGGGGTTTACAATCCAGGTGATTACAAATAAATTCCAAGCAAAGTGGGGAATTTTTCTTTATGAGTGTTCATAACATACTTATCTTGAACTAAACGGAGCTACTGGTGTTTTTCTTCTGGCATTTTTCATGAACACTCAATCCATTTTTATCCCAAATCCTTCAGCATACTCACCAAATGCTATAACTCTGGCACAGGTAGCATTTGGGATATCAACCTCAAGTTGTTCACACAAATTTAATCTAGGGCCCAGTTTGGCACACTATTTCTTAACTCAAGTGTATATTAATTTCCATACAGTCTTCCACTTAAAAAACAAACAAACAAAAAAACTAGTTAGGGTTCTTTTAAGTAGCATACTCAATGCTAAATGAAAATAAAAAGTGTCTTTTATCTTGGTTTGAAACTTAAAAACAGACTGGAAAATATTCCCTGGCTAAAAGATAAATATTCCAAGTGCCAGAACAGCAAAAGCAAAGCTTTAAAACTAAAACCTATCTGATTAATGCTAAGGGTCTTTAAGAGGGTCTTGGTGTAGCAGCTGTAGGGTATGTACTATCTACAGGTCCTCAAGGTAGAAGCCAGGCCTCAGAATGCTCTAAAGACTGAGTGATAACAGTTTCAAATCACCATGAAGCTTTCCTGCAAGGCAAGGTAAATCCTTTCATAAAGAAAATATATGCAGATTTAGCTAGTTTCCAAATGGAAAGATGAGCTGCAGAGCTTTATACTGTTTGGAGGTTAAATTTGCCCACTGGGAAGACAAGTTAAGAATTACAGTTTAGGCTTGAAAAAAATAAAAAAAAAAAAGGAATGCAACGAATCAATGCTTCTAGATTGAGGGCAGTGCTTTTAGGCTTAATGTTACAGTAAATTATTTTTCTTCCAGAAGAAAAGAAATATTTTAAATGTTATTATTATTATTATGATTCATAAATAAGAATATGGCACTGAGTTATTTTAATCTGACACTGATGCTACCGGTAATTACAGTTTTCCATTGCAGCAGATGGGTGCTACTCTAAGAGGTAAGAAAAAAGCAGGCATAAATAATATCAACATGTCTATGGTTTGACCATTAAGACTATTTTTAAAAGGAGTTAATAAGAAAGAAAATCAATCTAGTCAGCAAAGATTCTGATGTTCTGTCTAGTTAAAGGCAATATTGATGCTATTTGATATCTATATTATACAGCATGCAATACAGTCGCCAGCTTACAATGAATGCTTCAACTTACAACTTTTTGACTTTACATTAGTGCAAAACTGTCACACTTCCAACATAATGTCCAGTATTCAGTAGCCAATAAACCCATTGTAAATTAAAAATACGCTAAGGCAAAAATGCATTTAATACACCTACCCTACCGTAGCTACCATAGCTGTCTAGATAGGCTATGATAGTGTCTAGGCCAATGCTAATAGACATAAAATAAACGTTTATGAATAAATGAGTGAACTACTGATAAGCCAAATGCGTCTAACTATGTGAAAGCAAACAACAGTTACACAATTATAAAACAACTAACAAAATCCTGGGATGCTTTGATTTCCAGTTGCCCTTTCAGTTGCCCACTGTGCCTTTTCTTTTTCATTTTAATACCCCTACCCTACCATAGCCTATCGTAGCTGTCTAGATAGACTATGATAGACTACGGTAGGATAGGTGTATTAAATGCATTTTTGACTTAGGACATTTTAAATTTACAATGGGTTTATCAGGATGTAACCCCACTATAAGTCAAGGAGCATTTGCATTCTCATTTCCAGAAAAATGGTACCCTAGGAGTTGCCTGGTCTTGATTTTGTCATGGTGGTGGTTTTATGGTTTTGTTGTAGTCACCTGATGGCATATATTCAGAAAGGAACAAAGAAAAAAGAACAAAAAGTCTTGATGGTCTCAACAAAGTCCAAAACCAGTACCTTCAGGGTTTGACCTGACATTGACAGCAAAGTTTCTAACCAAGCCAAAATTTCCAACCGGGGTCAAAGTCAGTTCAGTTTAAAGAATTTTAAGGAATGTTCTTGTTCCACTGTTTAGCATCCCAGTTTTTTAATCATAAAGTAAGGAACTAATTTCTACAGATATTGAAGGCATTTAAGTAAAACCTAACTGAGCTCTTGTCTTGAAATCTATGCCACAGGATCAAGTAGTTTGGCTTGCAAGTTTTGGGCAAAAATTAGCATCAGAGGATACTTTGAATATGCATTAAAAACTAGCCTGTTCAAAGTCCAAAAGCTTCCATATCTAAAACCCTCACTATGCCTTTGTAGATTATTTTTATCAATTTTTCAAAGAAATAAATGCTATCAGATATCAGAAGGGTGATTCATCCTCAATAACGTAAACGTGATCAATCTTTGACTCCATCCCAGTAACTGGAAGATTAAACATGTATGGTTCATCACTTTCTTTAGCACAGTGGAGATAATTTAAGGAAGAAGGGTAATAATGGAGGCATGCAATACTTACTCCTGTCAAAGCAGAGAAGGAAATCAGGAGAGCACTCAAAGACAGTTTAGAATAGTTTGCTCTCTTGTTATCAATCACTGATGTCACTATGGAAAAAAAAAGAACTATCCTGATGTAAATATGTCACTAAAAATCATTACCAAACATCCCCAACTTTGCTACATTCACTGTGGATGAAACAAACCTCTTTAGAAAGGGAATACAAGAAATTCCATTCTAAAAACAAGGTTTGAAACTAAAATATCTATCCCTGGTCTCTGATGTGCTACATCCCAGTTCTATTCAGCTATAAATCCCTCGGCCAGTACTAATATACCTAAAATAAATGTTTATCAATAAATGAGTGAACTACTGATAGGCCAAATGTGTCTAACTATGTGAAAACAAACCACAATTATGCAATTATAAAACAACTAAAAAAAGCCTGGGATGCTTATATTTCCACTTGCCCTTACAGCTTCCCACTGTGGCTTTTCCTTGACATGCCAACTGTTCAGTCCTTAATTTCTCCTTCTGGAAAATGGGGCAAACCTATTGTTTCACAGATGCTCATGACCAAAACAAACAGCCAACGACACCAGCAACAAACCAAGTAGGTGTCACCTGCTAAAAACATACCCAGAAACCTGGAAAGGCTTTTCAGTAGACAGAAAGCACAACGCAGATGTGCCTGGGTACCAAAATACTAAATCCTAAAAGAGTTTTATTTTAAAGTTTCTATTTTATTTATAGGTATAATGTCTTTATATACTATATAAGTATGTATCATATATAGTCAAGTACATACATCATATAATACATAATATAGTTAAGCACATATAACTATATATCATATCTATTTACATATATAAATTGCTTTCTACATAATCCCTAAATAAAAGATTCCACAAGAGTGTATCCAATGTCTTTGGAGATTAGAATCCCAGCGGGTCCACTCCCTGGATAATCTACACAGTGTCTTCAACTGAGGTCTTGCTATTTCCTCATGGCTCTGTCAGGAAGTGACTCCTACTTTTAGAACTCACAGATGTCTATCATTTACTCACTTTGGAAAAATCTCTCCCTTCCTCTCTTACTACTCTCCAAAGAATACCTCTCCTCATTCTCCTTCTTAGGGATATGCAGCATCATTTCTTAAAGAGCTTTGGTGTCTAGAAAAACAAGAAAACCCTTTGTTTTCAAGTGGTTTCTGCTTTCTGTTCACTCACTTTAAGCTTAAACTGAGGTAAGACTACAAGGTCTTGGCCGGGCGTGGTGGCTCATGCCTGTGATCCCAGCACTTTGGGAGGCTGAAGTGGGTGGATCATATGGTCAGAAGTTCGAGACCAGCCTGGGCAACATAGTGAAACCCTGTCTCTACTTAAAACATAAAAATTAGCCATGTATGGCAGCACATGCCCATAGTCCCAGCTACTTTGGAGGCTGAGGCAGGAGAATCACTTGAACCCGGGAAGCAGGGGTTGCAGTGAACCGAGATCATACCACTGCACTCCAGCTTGGGGGATAGAGTGAGACTCTCTCAAAAAAAAAAAAAAAAAGAAAGAAACTACAAGTTCTTGATACCTCCCTGAAAAGGTAGAAAGGAAAAAATGTGGAAAGAAAAAAATAAATATTTCAATAGAAGTCATAAATTTCTGCTTTTATTATCACTAAAATAACCCCCTAGCCCATGTTCACCAAATCATGCTTTCATTTGTTCATTCATTCAACAAGCGTTGATTAGGACCTTCCTGTATACTCAGCATTTGGAAGTGTTCTGTGTGCATAACGCCAACATGGTTCCTGCTCTCCAAGGGTTTACTATTTCCTGAGAGACAGAGACCAGTCGACAGGTAAATGAAGACAGGATAAAAGTGCTGAGCTGGAGACTCTCGCAGCCAAAGAGGGGACAGCAAAGCCCAGGCATAAGGCCTGGAGCCAAAGAAGGTTTCCCAAATATGTGACATCTAAGAAAAGCTTGAAGGAAGAGTGACGATCGACCAGGTAAATGAAGGTGGGAAGAGACAGAGAGAAAATGAAGGAAGGAAGGTTTCAGGCTTTGAAAGATAGTCCGTGCACAAGTTCAGAAAGTGAAAGGAAAAGCAGCCAAAGATCTAGAAGACAGTCCAATCACTCCACTATCTCTGAAGAAGAGAAACCGACTTTGTGGCTGATAAGCAGGTGTTAAATCCAGAAGGACCTTCAGCTTGTTAAAGAGTTGTGGCTTCCTACTAAGGGTAATGTGAGTTTCAAGGGGTTTTAAGCAAGAGGAAAATGGCATCCTGTCTATGGTGTAGAGAACATACAGTCAAGGAGTCTGGTGTGAAATCAGTTGCAGTTGTCCAGGTGAAAGATGATGGAGCATAAGGTAGAGTAGTGGCAGTAGAGATGTCAGGAAGGAGAGGAATCTGAGAGAAATAGAAGAGAGATCTAACAAATGTAGGAGCAAATCCGGGTGTTTGCATTGAGAGGAGAGAGGTCAAGATTAATCAATCCATTTAATAAAAATGTCCTGAGGCTGGGCATGGTGGCTAACACCTGCAATCCCAGCACTCTGGGAGGCCGAGGCAGGCAGATCTCCTGAGGTCAGGAGTTTGAGACCAGCCTGGCTAACATGGTGAAATCGTCTCTCTACTAAAAAATACAAAAAGTTAACTGGGCATAATGTTGGGCACATGTAATCCCAGCTACTTGAGAGGCTGAGGCAGGAGAATCTCTTGAACCCAGGAGGCAGAGGTTGGAGTAAGCCGAGATTATGCCACTGCATTCCAGCCTGGACAACAGAGGGAGACTCTATCTAAAAAAAAAAAAAGTCCTGAGTCCCTTCTATATACAAGCACTGTTCTAAGTGCCAAGAACACAAGGAGATGACAAGGAGAGTCACACTTCCTAAGGTAAAATATCGAGAGTCACCATCTAAACCTGTAGCCACCAAAACAAAATTATAATTAAAATCATATCAAGAGCTATGAAGAAAAACTAAATATGCTAAGAGAGCATAATGGGGAACTTGTTGAGACTGGAAGGTTAAGGAAGACTTCTCTGAAGATATAGCCTTACAGCTAATTCCTGAAGGGTTGAGCCAAGTGACAAAGGGAAGGAAGAGTGCCCAACGTAGAAGAAATAATGTGAAGAGAAGCAGCAGTATTTATTGAGATATTCAAAGGGAGTATCCACAGGCCTGGTGACCAATGGGGTAAGTGGACCAAGGAAGGAGGATGCCTAAGAAACCATTCCCAGATCTCAGACATGAACGACTAAGGGGCAGCCCCAGATAATAATGAGCTCTTTCCTACCCAATCCCCCCACCCCCTGCTATCCCTCCCCTAACCCACCCACCCCCGACAGGCCCCAGTGTGTGATATTTCCCTCCCTGTGTCCATGCGTTCTCATTGTTCGATACCCACTTGGGAGTGAAAACATTCAGCGTTTGGTTTTTGTTCTTGTGTACTACAATAAAATATACATACATATATAAATAATAATAATAATGAGTTCTTTCAGCACAATCTCTTTCTTCATAACAAACCCCCAAGCACCAGGCATCAGACATTTCTTCTGTGTGAGACTTGGTGACACAGCTCATTGTCTTCAGACATGCTGGCCAGACTCAAAGTCAGAAAAAAATGGGTATAAAATCTTTTTTTCAGCCTGGCACAGTGGCTCATGCCTGTAATCCCAGCACTTTGGGAGACTCAAGTGGGTGGCTCACTTGAGGTTAGGAGTTTGCGATCAGCCTGGGCAACATGGCAAAACCCCATCTCTATTTTTTAAAAGTACAAAAATTAGCCAGGCATAGTGATGCACAACTGTAGTCCCAGCTATTTCAGGAGACTGAGGCAGGAGAATCAGAGGAACCAAGAGGTGGAGGTTGCAGTGAGCCAAGATCATGCCACCGCACTCCAGCCTGGGTGACAAAGCAAGACTCCATCTCAAAAAATGATATTTTTGTCTTCACACAGAGAATCCATCCCTCATCTTTGCAGCCTTCTCCTGAGTATGAACATGTCACCTTCTTGAGTCTCTATGACCACAAGGACCAAGGCCTTCAACTGAGCTGTAGCCACCCCTAAGCCCCAGTTGAGAATAATTCTGATTAATTAGTAATGGCCAATAAGGTACAAGCCCTTTCAGATGACTGATATGCACTTCAAAGGGAATATTTCATGCCGTAACCTACTGATTTTCACACATTTTAAATAGAATTCTTTTATCAAACTTACAAATTTATTCTTACAAAGAAGCTCAGCCAAAAGACAGACGAAAAGAGGGCGGTTTTGGGAGAAGCTGGGGTGGAGGGACCCAAGCCTCACCAGTGGTTCTCCTCACCTCTTTGCCTCTCCCAAGTTAACCCTCTAGAACTTAGAGATTTTGCCTCAATTGAAGGTTAAGTTGGGGAAAAACAGCAGAAATCTGAGATCGAGTAAGAAACAGGTCTTCTGAAATCATAACATGAAAGCTAGAAAAGAACAAAAGGAAAGCAAACCCAACAATTCTTATGATCATTTTCTTGTTATAAAAATGACGTCTTAAACGTCCATCATATTACCTGCTAAATGACAAACAGAATGGGCAAGTCATCATTCGGGGTCTTTGCCGACAATCTGCTCAGCCGGGGGACCCTTACCCAGGAGGACTGAAAATACTGAAAGAGGCAGAGACCCAAATACCCCAGTGGAGTGGATCTATCTGGAGACCAGCAGCCTGAAAGCCTGCGAGGCTCACAGCTCTCCAGGACTGAAGGCCCTGAGCACAGATTCCCACGTACTTATTTGCTCTTTGACAGGTGATTCTTATTAAGCCACAGTGCTTTACATATATACATGACTCAGAAATATACCAAGTAGGCAGCTGTCACCGCCTAGCACTAATTACAAACTACAGGGTGTCCTCCACAAAGGAGCCATGGGGGAAGGGGAAACTTCATGTTTCTCAGCAGGTCTTGGCAAGAAGCAGATGGGACTCTCAGATTGGGTAATTTGAGGAAAGTTGAGAAAATGCATACACCCATGTGAGAGGCACAGGGATAACAGTGAATTCCCTTAGAGAGGCTGGAGTGATCATCTCTGGGCTATGAGGAGAGGCCCAGACAGGAACAGGTCCTTAAGTCAGGGAGCAGACAGCTTGGGTGCCTCCTTAGGAAAAGGGCCGAGGGAAATGCTGTAATCTTAGATTTAACTGTGACCTCCTCTACCCAGAAGCCAGAAAACAAGGGAACCTGTTGAGACATACCCTCAGAGCTGAGCAAAAATGGGTAGAAACTAAATCTGGAGCAAGAAACAGGAAATACGCAGCACAGGCACTTAACATGACTTGTAGGTGCATGGATATTTTAATGTAATTTGAATACTTGGATTACAGTAAAACATAATATCACAGCATGCGACATTATATAAAATAGCAATTCAAATGGTGTTATGTTCAGGAGAACGATGTAAGCTCATAAATGCTTAAAATAATACCTGTGACATCATGGGGCAATTATTTGGGTTTTTAAATATTTCTCCCTGGGGCATGTAGGAAAAATTTGTTTGACCTTTAGTTAAAGACCAGCTCAGGCAGAGAATTGATTGTATCTGCCCTCCAAGGTGATCATAAAGACAGTTTCACAGCACAATTGCTACAGAGAAGCTTTTTCCTCAGGATTTTCTTCAAGTTATTTGGTAAAAATATTTAGGTGACGGCATCCTGGCCAAATGCCTCCAAAACCTGCCCTCCAAATTCTGAGGGAGTTGGTACTGAAGCTTCTTTGTGCATGTCTTTATTTCGCCACTGTGCCTGGGGACCAGCACTCACATACATGTGTGATTGGCATGCTGACCAGACGCAGGATGAATGTAATTAAAGTATGCTTTATTTGTCATTTTCTAAAGTTTCTTTGAATAGGCTGCAGGTAACTTGGGGTAACTTGGATATTTTCCACAGGAGCACTCTGACCGAGGCCCTTCTCCTGGTGTCTGTCCACTGCACTAAGGCTCTCACTGGAGTCTCCTGCATGAGAGTCCTCCCTGCGAGGACCTGCTAAGGCTTCATGAAGGTCGCTCCTCTCCCAGCAGGGGCCAGGATGGAGTCTTCAAGGAACACTCCCACGGCAAAACGAAGTAAACCCTAGGTCTCTCCTTCTCTCCTCCGTTTCCCCCACCAACCACCCACCCCTCTCTTTCTCCTCTGCTCTCTCTCTCTTACCCCATGCCCCTCCTACCACAGACCATGCTGTTTTAGCTTTCACAAAGTAAAATCAGCACCAGATGCCCCTGTCCCCAGCTCCAGGAAACTGGACTTTTCAAGAGGTCCCTCGCAGCTCTACACCTGCAGTGCAGGAAAGCAACCAAATTCTCCAATGAGGTCCATGCAGGAAGGAATCTCTCTTGCGAATTTCTGAGCCACCTCATCCATTCTCAGTCACTGACGTTGAAATTTCCTCTTGGAATTTGGCACCTCACTTTTAAATTTCACATGTATTCTATTTCAGTGTCTTGGACAAGATTTAAAAGTTAACATTCTATTATACATTCATATATACTTCCATACTCCATTTTATTTTTTATACATTTACAGCTTTAAGGTTTTGATGGTTCAACTCTGGGACTCCACTAACTACTAAAAACCCTGATTGCTGTCTGATGGAAGCTTTCATATAGTAAATAGGAGCACATCTAAAACTAATCTACCTATTTATCATCTCTTATGGAAGGAATTTAAAGATGGCTGTAAATATGCAATAACATATTTTAATGAAAGACATTAGGAAAAGCATTAACTGATTTTATATGATTTTATATAACCCCCTGAGTTTGGGTTGCATTTTATTTAATGACTTGAATGTAAATAATTAAATGGATGATTATTCTGTACCACTGATTCTTCTGCATATATAAAAATCTCATGGGAGCCATTAAAATGAAGATTCCTTGTAATCTTTCCAAGCTTCTCTATTTTATTAAGGTGATTTTGATGCATGAGTTAAAAAAATACATTTGAGAAATTTCTGTATATCCTGATGATATACAGACCCTAATACACTTGTAGGTACATTCAGACATGACACAGGGACATTCAATTACATATACCTAAAAGATGTCCTTTCACAAGCCTCAGTCAGTATCCTGACAAGCTAATCAAGAAGGTTAAAGCTGAAATCACAAAAACAACGAAAAAAATCTGCATCTCTCTTTAACTTCAAATATAACATTTACTTATTCACCAGTCTTTATGGGGCTTTTTTTTTTTTTAGTATGCTTCTTTGGATTATTCTAAAATACCATTCTTTCCCAAGCTACATTCCTAATATATTCCCTGCAATTCCCAGTTTGGGTTTCTTTAAAGTAGAGCCAGAACCTAAATACAAAATGAATACAAACCCTTCCTTTTTTTTTATTTTTTTTTATTTAACTCTTTGTTTTTGAGACGGAATCTTACTCTGTCCCCCAGGCTGGTGTATAGTGGCATGATCTCAGCTCACTGCAACCTCTGCCCCCAGGTTCAAGCAATTCTCCTGCCTCAGCCTCTTAAGTAGCTGGGACTACAGGCACATGCTGCTATGACCAGCTAATTCTTTTTTTGAGATGGAATCTCACTCTGTCACCCAGGCTGGTGTGCAATGCCACAATCTCAGCTCACTGCAACCTCCGCCTCCCAAATTCAAGCGATTCTCCTGCATCAGCCTTCCACGTAGCTCGAACTACAGGCATGTGGCACCACACCTGGCTAATTTTTGTATTTTTAGTAGAGACGCGGTTTCACTATGTTAGCCAGACTGGTCTCAAATTCCTGATCTCAAATGATCCACCTGCCTTGGCCTCCAAAGTGATGGGATTACAGAGGTGAGCCACTGTGCCTGTCCCCTTTCTTGACTTCTATAATTTCCTTTGAGTATTTTATAGCTATTTTGTACACACCTAGTTTTACAGCAATACATTTTACTCACCTCAAGTATCTTCAAAACACTCAACTTAGTTTGCATAAAAATAAAATCCAAACTCCCTATTTCTTTATTGAATTTATAGGGCATTGGTTAAGGTAGGTTCAATTGGTTAAATAATAGCAATAACAAGAGTAGCTGGTGAAGCCAAGTTTGGGTAAGAAAACCACTGACTCTTGGGAAGAATATGACTCAGCTGTGGGGAGCAGAAGTGCAGAGTTACACTAGAGTAGGAGTTGGCAAATATTTTCTTAAAGAGCCATATTGTAAATATTTTATTCTGTCAACCACTCAACTCTGCCTTGTGACATAAAAGCAGCCATAGGGTATAAGTAAATAAATGAGTGTAGCTGTGTTCCAATAAACCATTTTGTTTGAAAAATAAGCAGCTAGCCTATAAATAGGAGTTGGACAACACTTGGACTAGATCAATGGATTTCATGCATTAATTAGTGTGCATCAAACTAAACAGGAATTTCTAATTTCGTAGGTGCAGGGTGAGACCTAAGAACTTGCATTTCTAACAAATCCCCAGGCGATGCGGATTCTGCAGGTGAAGTCCAGGGATCACTCTTTGAGAACCACCAGACTTGACTTCAACTGACTGTAGATGTCCAGTGTGCTGTGAGCAATGGTCAGTATACTTAATAAAGGCGTTTTATCCCAAGCTCTCTTGAAAATGAAGCCCTAAGAAAAAATTATTAGCTAATAATGTTTAGAGAGGCAGAAGAACCCAGGGAAACAAGGGAAAAAGAGAAGTGATGAAGGACATAAGTGAGAGCAAAAACATGAAGGTATGTTTCTAAATAGGTCACAACTTCTAAATAGGCCAAACATAGCCACAACTTCACAACAAACATCGCTGACCTCACAGGTTGTCTCCATAGAGTCTACAAAACAACTATTTCTCAAAATAGTCCCTGATGAGGAAGAAAGATGAGAAGTATAGCTGCTGGCTTCTTCCCTCCTTTATTAGTGCCTCTGACTGGTTGAAACTCACCAGCACGTCCAGTTGTGTTTCTCTCCCTGCCATGCAGTTACAGAGGTAGCTAGAGCTTCCCTGTGTCCTCTCATCCACTGTGTGGGGGCAGCAGATGCCTTTGCAACATTACTTCAGCTTGTGCGGTCAAACCTATGTGTCTTGTCACTCATCAAATGTAGCTGTTCCCAAAATGTTGTCTACACTTATTTTTTTCAGAGATACCATTCATTCTCACAACTTCCAGTGACATCACTCTGTGGTTTATTCAAATGACTATCTCCAGCCCTAATAACTTTCCCAAGTATACTACCAGAGCAGCCCTTGACATCTTGTCATGCCCACTTCAGTTCTACGAGAAAGCACCCTTGATGTTTAGGAGGTTATATTTTATATCACACGATGCTGACGCCTCTAGTGACAACTGATCAGATCTGACCCAAAGAAATCAATTTGTTTTAGGATCATCATGGCAGATGGAAGGTAGGACTAGATTGCAGCTCCAACTTGGATGGACAGAGCAGTATGCAGAGGCTCCCATAATGAATTTTAGCTCCAGAATGACTGCAAGAACAAACCAGGCATCCCAAAAAGACCCACAGACCCTCTGAAGGAAGCAGATTGCTCCTGTAGGACCTGGGAGACACCCCAAATACTGTGAGTGCCCAAACTACAAAAGTGGGAAACGGAGATCCTCTGCTCCCAAACAGACACCCCCACTGGGAAAACTGAAGGTCTAGTTTGAAGGAGAATTTTTCGACCTTACCTGGAGCTGAGTCAATTTAGAGAGCCAAGTGAAATATAGGGGTAGAGGAAGCAGCAGGAAAAATCCTAGGAGCTCACTGGGTCCCCACGCAGGCCATTCCTGCCCGGAACACAGGGATCCTTAGAGAGGGTAGCCAGAGGCATGGGGAAATCGCCAGAGAGAAGGAGGTCTCCAAGTGAATGCTGTAACAATTTGAATCCGGCAAGAAGCCTCGTGGCCAGAACTCTGGGGAGGGCGAGAATCCTAATGCAGACTCCACAGGTGGGGAAGAACCAAAGCCCTTTTCTTTCGCAGCTGGGAAGCAGGTAGCCTGAGCCCTGTGGATAAGCACTGACACTATACCATCCCCATTTTTTTGGCAAGGAAAGCGAGGCACTGTAGTTTTAAATAATCTGCACAAAGTCACATGTTGGCACTGGAATTTGAATGCAAGAAGTGAGGAGCCGTCATCTATACTTTTTGCCACCACGCCATCATGCTAGGTATGGTTTAGGCTGCAGTGAACAATGGTGTCTGTGAGAAGCAGACACACTACTAACACAGCCATTTCATTCTCTGGAGAGAAAATCCACAAACCCAGATCAAGTGTAGTCTTTCAAATTCCAGCCTAGGTGCTAATAACCTAGATGATACACGCATGATATAGAAAGCAAAGACAGGTAATAATGGCCCTGAGACACAATCCTCTTCTTTAGTACACCAAGGCTGGAGGAGCCCCACTGACCAGCTGCCCTAAAACCCAATTTGATTGGCACTAGAACTGCAGGAGACAATGGCTGAGTAGCATAGATAACTGGAAGGTGTTAGCAATTTTTTTTCTTGTCAATAAAGATCAGAATATTATATCCAAATTTCCGATACCTTTTTGTGTTTCCCTGGAAACAATCCAGCCTAGGGACAAAGACCCAGGAACAGCTACTGACAGCAAATCAGCCTGCAGAGTTGCGTTCACAGAGATCTCTGTCCCCCCTGCCCCACTCCAATTTCCTGTTCCTCCACCCCTGCAGCCCTTGACACACACATACATGGTCTGGTACGAGGATGTTATACAGATGTTTTGACCATGAGCTCTTTCTTCATTGCTTCACTAACAGTGTCCAAAACACCACCCAATTGTCAGCCTAGTGTTAAAGAATTTGCCTCTGGAGTTGCTATTCTTGGGGTCAATCATGGCTGCCTCTTATCAGCTGTTTAATTTTATCAGCTGTTTATTTTTAAGTTAGTCATTTTATCCTCTCTGGTGATCAGTTTGGAAACCTATAAAATGGGAATAGTAATAATACTACTTTCCTTTGGCAGGTGAGGAGATTTATATTAACTAATATAAATGCATTTTGTAGAGCTCTTAGATGGGTTGGTAGAGCTTACCACATGACAGCTATTTATTAAATATCTAAAATGTTCTGGCTAATTCTAGCTGTGTAAATGAGAGGTTAAAACTTGTTAAACCTCTCAAACTTAATTATTTATTTGTGAAAGACCAATGACATCTATGGCTTATGGTTTGGGGAAGCATTAAATGAAATAATGTAAGTAAAGATTACTTAGTAGGCACTGAATTAATGTTAACTGGTTCTAAAGCTTTCCAGGTATTTGCTCATAGACAAGATTTCAATGAAATTAATCTACTCCTAATGATGCTGGTATAAAGTCTCCAATTTCTGACCTCTCAGGCAAGAGAAGCGCTTTGAATAAGTGTTCCTATTCTTGAGAAGTCTGTCAAACAATTGCTGCAATTTATGTAATATGCTAGTTTTTAAAAATCTGCTGGTTACTAATTGATCACAAATATTTTGCATCATCTTATGAATAACTCAGTGCTATCAAAACTTTTTTAATATAAGCAAAGTAAGCATTTGGCTCAACATTTATTCTTTATTTTTATTTATGTATTTTTTTTTTTTTTGAGACAGGGACTCTCTCTGTAGCCCTGGAGTACTATGGCACAATCATAGTTCACTGCAACCTTGAACTCCTAGGCTCAAGGGATAGTCCCACCTCAGCTTCCTGAGTATCTGGGACTACAGACACATGCCACCACACCCAGGTAATTTATTTTTATTTTCTTTTTGTAGAAACAAGGTCTTGCTTTGTTGCCCATACTGGTCTCAAACTCCTGGGCTCACGCTATCCTCCCACCTCCCAAAGTGCTGGGATTAGAGGCGTAAGCCACCACCCTGACCAGACATTTGCTCTTCTGTGTTAATTTCAAACAAACATTTTTGAACACCTGCTTTGAAACCAAAGAAGCTAAACAAAAAGCTGACAACTAGTGACTTGACAACTGAGACAAAAATCAGTGTTTGCTAACTAGGTGATACATCATTCTGCACAGAACTTCAGTGTGTCCTCAGAATATGAGGAAGAAAATTATCACAGTATTAGGTTTTTAGATTTTCTTCATATTAAACAAGCTCTACAATGCCCATTGATCTGCATTTAGACAAGTTCTGAATTTAGACAAGAGCCAGCATCTGGGCGGAAATGAGGAATCATGAAACAGTAAATTATATTCACAAATTGCATAACCTCTGTTCTTGGGGTTCCAAATGAATACAATGAGCAATTACATGCCCATCAGATGCTCAAGATAACGATAGATCTCCAGAAATCAGGGAGATTAACAATTTTGTTGAGTAAGACCAGACACAGGAATTTATAAAGGAAGAAGGATAAAGATCAAGGCTTCAAAAGAATAAAAGAGCACCATAAAAATCCTACGCCATTTAAAATATTTACTCGTTTTCAGCTCTCTCTACAAGCACTTGAAGGTCATTTGAAGAAAAACTAAAATAATGAAACTACATTCTCAGTGTAGGAGCTTTGTAGTATAAATTGGGATTTAAAAGTGCCAAACACAGATACGAAGACGAGAGAGCCATATTAAAATCCTACATAAAGGACAGCAAGGAAGTTACAAAGGGAGGAGAGGGGTGTTGAATGTGAAAATTAATAGTTATGCTTTTTCCTGGCCCCAAACACTTTGGCCTCAGAGTTAAATTAATTAGAAGATACAAAAGCATAAAAAGGCTTTCTTTGTATATGTAACACAGGGAGGAGAGATTAAAAACTCCCTTGGGTCAGAAACACAATCATTACAAACTGAATTTCTGGGCCATTGTGGCTCCTCTCTTCCAGTACAAAGCCTTCTGTCTCTGCCCAAGCCACTGGACTTTACTTTTAATATTCCCTTGGAGATGAGTGCTCTCTTCTTTCACTGTGGCCTGTGTCTATAACCAGGAACTTGTTTCAAAAGTCAGAGCCAATGATGATTTTTGCATTGACACATACATGAGAAGCTACAACTCTGCATTAATCAAGATGGCCTTGAGGGTACTCTCAGTTTGACTAAAGTTTAGACAGGTTTCTTCCTAACTGTAGGCCCCGACCTCCCTTTTCGTAAAGCATTTACTTTAAAAGAGCTGTAATTGCAAACTCTTTCTCTGGCCCTTTGAAATGTAAATAAATCGTCTTTCAGTCTCTTACCAGTTCTATGACTCAGGACTGTCTTTCTTAAAGACCTGGGAGCCATCTCTTTGAAATAAACTCATCAAGAAAGATAGTATTTTTACCTCCCAGTATCTGAGGGAGGGTAGGAGGCTAACTTCAAGTGATAATCATCAATTAGTAAACACAATGGCTAACCCTTGCACCAACTCTATCTGGTGCAATTTTTCCTTGATGGAATATAGGACTTCTAATGAATTGTTGGAGATCTTTTACCTTGTTAGACAATTTCATAATCAAGTAAAACAAAAATATTTAAAGTATACATGCAATAATTCATTTGATGCCAATATTTTAAGTGACAAATAGTTATTTTAATATACTTTGAGAAAAGTCACAATCACAGTGTGGCAAAGGAGAATATCCTGTCTAGAAAGCCAAGTGTGTAGAGACATCTTAGACAGATGATCAACACAGTCACATGTACAGAGCCACTCAGTACAATAAGGCAAAAAATGACTGCTAGAGAGACCTTTCCAAAACAATTCTAGTTAAATAGTTTCATTGAATATAAGGCAGAAGAGAAGAAAAGGAAAAAAGGAAGAATAAACCATGACAACTGCTGATGTCATGACAAATCTGATATTTTTGTCTTGGTTCTACAGTGTCTGAAGGTTAAGACCTGGAATACAGGCGTCACGTGGGTAAGCACAGCACATATTTCCAAATACAGCCTCTAATAATCAAAGTGCCTTCGAAGTCAGTATGCAGAGGACCGAGGCAACCAAAACAATTGGTGAAACAGCTGAGTGGGATGGAACTGAACACATCCAGGAGGCAACAACTGAGTGTGCAGACAGTGAAATTTTAACAGATGACAGAAAGAAAAAGAGTTGCTAAACTCTGTTGCTTACAATTGGTCCACAAAGGAGTTTGATATTCAAAGGGATAACCACTGACCAAACATTGGTAAAGGACAAATGAAGTTCATATTTGGTGGAGAGGTTGTTAGGGAATAGCTGCACTAAATGACTGTTCAAATTCTTCTTCCTGTTGAGCAACCAAATAGGGTCCCAGTGACTCTGTGATGGACAGTGAAAAGCTAACATGCTTGAAGAACCAGAAAAAGCAGAGTTGTGGAGAACTCAAAGGTAATTCTTCTGTAAAAATGAGCAGACCTCAAAATATCATTCCACAAAGCAGTTACTCAGTACAAAGGAGAAAAGGAATCTCTACACTGAAAAAACTTGGTGGATGCCACTTTAACCAAGGGATCAACTTAAAATCACCAATCACGGAACAAAGGGACATCACCTGTCCCTTAATGTAATACACTTAGGAAGACACATCACCTATGGAGTATTCTTGCCAAAGATGTTTTGCCAGAATCTGATCATGAGGAAACAATCAGATAGATCTAAATGCAGAAACATTTTGTAAAATAATGGTACTGAACTCCCCAAAATTCTTCAGTGTTGTGAAAGCTGTAAAAGACAGGGAAACCATTTTAAACTTAAGCAGACTAAAAAGACACAACAACTAAAAGCAACATATGAACCTTGTTTGCATACTGGTCTGAAAAACATTACATGGCAGTGGGGTAAATTTGAATAAGAACTACATATTACATAATATATTAATACAAAATTCTTAAGAGTGAAATTGTATTGTAACATACAAAAATATTCTTCTTTGCTGTCTTCCTCTTATTCTCAAACAAGTCAGCAAAATTATACATATGTATATTACAAAGTTTAATCGTAAGCAAGATTACATTCAAAAACTAGCTAGCAAGAGCTTAGAAGAAGATACCAAGTTTACTAGAAGCTGGTGGCACAGTCACTAAATTAAGTTAGACTCATTTTTGAGAGCTTAGAAAAGATATTTCAGGGAAATAAAATAGAATTTAGTTTTTTATTCAAAATTCAAAATGCAAGTAATGTCTATCCTGATATAATGTAGACAAACAAAAAATTTGATTTGAATAGTCATATAGCAAATTGAATTCAATTTTCTCTGAACAGACATAATTCAAAGGGTTGACATTGGCCTGAAATGAGCTCTCTAGCGTTATGATACAGGATTCTGGCCATACATTGGATGAAAAACATAGATAGCACACTAACAAAATTTGTTAATGACAGTGACAATTTTTTTCTATGGCACAGTTTTAAATCTTGAAGGTCTTGATAAACTACTAAGTGGGTTGAAACCATCAACATGATATTTAACAAAAATTAATCAAAAGTCCATTATTGTCAATTAGTCAATATATGCATATTGGACATGTGCCAGATAGTGGGAATAGAAAAGAAAACAAAAAGGTCATAGAGCTTTTACTCCTGCATGAAAACTACAGATTTAAAACAATCATGACTGAGATGAGTGCATAAAGGTAGAAGCACAGAGACCTTGGATGTGTGTATCAGGAAGACCTACCCTAAACAGAAAGTCAGGAAAGGTGCCCACAGGATGCAGTGTATACATACAAAACTTTAGAGTGTTCTGGGAATAAATAATCAAAGGGAAAGGTGTCATAGCATAGGAGTGAGGAGAAGGAGAGTAGAGGGAGGGAAATACATAATCAACATGGCAGAGGGAGCATGTGCAAACGCCCTAAGGATGTGTGGCTATGGCATATGAACCAGCAAGAGAGATCCAGTGGGGCAAGAAGAGTGGGTAAGGGGAGACAACGGCAAAGAAATACAGAAGAGGCAACCCTAAAAGCAGTATGAGCCAAAAGGCATCACAGGTTTAATTGGCTCTAATTTCATTATGATTCAATATTGCAGTGAAGCTCCTCAAGGTTTCAACATCCAAAACAAGGGTGATGAGCTTCTACTCTGGGCACTGTCAATAACACCGAACTGTATTTTTTTTGAGACAGAGTCTTGCTATGTTTCCCAGTCTGGCCTCAATCTCCTGGCCTCAAATGATCCTCCCGCCTCAGCCTCCCAATTAGCCAGGACTATCAGCATGTGCCACTGGGCCCCTAACCTCCAACTCTAAATCTGTGCTAACATTGGGCACACTGGGGCATAAAGATGGGAACAGTGGACACTGGGGACTCCAGAAGGTGTTAGGGAGGGAGTGGGGCAAGGGCTAAAAAACGTCCTACTGGGTACTAGCTAGGGGATTGGATCAAGAAAAGCTCAAACTTCAACATCATGCCATATACCTTTGTAACAAACCTGCACATGTACCCCTGAATCTAATTTTTTTTAAAGTTGACATATAAGAAATTAAATAAATAATAAATCTGTGCTTAGTTCAAACATATTCATAGCAATCTGTATGTTGAGGTGAACTGAACTCCCAAGAAGGTATTACAGAATTAGTAAGTACATCACCTAAAGAGAAGAAGAGGGAAGATTCCAGGAGGCATGATAACTATCATTAAGTATCTGAACAGCCATCTGTGAAACAGAAATCCTAGCTGGTATGTGTTTACCAAGAGTAAATGAATGGAGTTCTACAATGTGTATGTAGTTCAGTCTTCAGAAGACTTACTAACAGGTCCTGGCTGAAGATGGAATGGCTATCTGGGGAAATGGTGAGGCTCCCAGGCTGACTGATAAATGGGCAAGGAATTTATATGGACTTCTTGTCCTTGATCTAGATAATTAGTAGGTCTTCCTCCAATCAATCCAGAGAGTCCATAAATCGGTGACAGTGCCATTTCCATTACATTGGCAATGTACAAAAGAGCTAATCAGAATATTCCAGTGGGAAGAATTTAAATGTGGCCGAGCTAAAGAATTTATAAAGATTAAACTTATAACCTGTACCACAAAGTTAAGACTGAATCTTAAAAGTAACTTTAAAAATTAAAACCTCAAAATGTAAAATGAAGGTACAATTCATTTTTGAGATGAATGCAGCCTAGCCATTGGAGCATGAACTTTGGAGCAGACCCATGTGGCTCTGAACAAATTTCTCAGCTTTTCTGTGTTAGTTGCTTACATGTGAAATGGAGATTAAAAAACAAGACAAAACAAAAGAAAACACTGGTTTATACACATGTGAAAATGAGTATGTTAACAAGTTTAAAGTGTTCAGATAGTGTCTGGCAATAGTAAACCCTATTAAAGGATTTGATATCTGTGATAAACAAGAGGAGTTGGAGGAGAGGTTGTAGAGTCAAACTTGGATTAAATCTAAGTTCCATCATTAACTAGTTAGGTGACATTTCCCTCTCAATAAAATAGAGATGAATGTATCAACTAGTCAAGATTCAGTTTCAAACCATCCTAACCATCATAATTAGATGGAGATTTAATGCTAGGAATTAGGACCTTAGGAGAATTTATAGGCAGTGCTGGAGGAGACATTCTGGGTTGGGAAGTGACACGCCCAGAGCAATACCTACCACAGCTCTGAACTGGCGTAGGAGTTGCTGTCTCTGACACAATTTGAAATCAGAAGAATGGCAAAGCCACTGTCTCAACTGCTAATTCCATACCACTTCCACTAGGATCTAGAGATCTAAAGCTGCTACCACAACTGTTGGTTTCTAGAACACACCCCTGAAAATGGATGCCTACACTCAGCCCCTCTGTAACCACCCTGTTATCATTGTTGCAACACAATAAATGCCTCCATCGTTTCAAAAGCAACAGAAGTGTGGATTCCTCCTCACAATACCATGGAGGTGCATCTGCTTGATAGACGTTGGGTCACACACAAACCTGAGTTGTAAGGAAGTGTGAGAAATGTACATTTTTCACTTTTCAGCTATAGCAGCAATATACCACTCAGAAAGAGAGATAGGATGGAGATAAAAGAGCTAATCTGCAACATCTGTCACTCTCATATCAGCAGAGTGAGAATTAAATGGGTAATAATGTATGTAGGTATTTAGGGCTCTATTTGGTACATAGTAACAATGCAATAGGATACTCATTGACTTCTTATATAAACATGGCTAAATAAGAATCACCTTTCCATTTCTGCTCCTAAAAATTAAGAAAGAAAATAAAAACTAAAACCAAAACTCTACTTTCAGTAAAACTAGCAGAAATGCATAATCGACTGACTCATAAACATACATAAAGCCTTCTCAAATTAGCAAGAATAAAACAGAAGCCACACAGGAAGTCACACAGAAAGGAAGCAGTGAGGATTCTGAAAGAGCCCAATAATGCAGACCATAGAAAGCACTGGAAAGAACATAAACTTACTAAAAGGGAAAATTCACACCATAGCACAGAAGCTATATAACTGATTTGTATAAATGGGTGCAGAAATGGAGATAAGAAAGCTGACAAAATAAACTTTCCTGAATGAATTTTATTTTATTTAGAGACACAGAGAGGAAGACAGCACCCTAACCATTCACTTGTGGGAGCTATGATTGTGGAAAGCTGTCTCTCTGTGGCAGCAAAACAGGAGAGAGCCTTGGGGTTGAGAAGCCTCGAAGGCTGCCAGAAATACCACCCCCCCAACACACACACACATGCCACAAACTCAGACATACACACACACTGACTCATACACATTCACACATACTTTCACACACAAAACTCACACACTCATCTACACTCATACATTCACACACTCACATATATTTATTTATACACTCACATACATATGCCACACACACCACAACACACTCACAACTCAAACACACACACTCATTTACACACATACATACAGAAACATTATACAAAAAAAAAAAAATCCAGGAAAATTTAACTTACTCAGTGAGAAATATAAAAGAAATTCTCACAAAATCGATATGAAAATATCATTTAAAAAATACACAGGGAAACAGCAAAGTTTACCATTAGATGAAGAATACTGACCACAAAATGTAGCCAAAGGAATAGACTCAAGTAACTAAATACTTTGTCAAGAATTTCAGGAAAACAATTAAATGAGGTACTCACTTGTTGAAGGCTGAACTGTGTTCCTGCACCACTGAAATTCATATGTTGAAATTCTAATCCCCAGTACCTCAGAAGGTGACTGTATTTGGATACAGAGTCCTACAAGAGCTAGTTAAAGTTAAATGAGGTCATGGGGTGAGCCCAAAGCCAATATAACTGGTGTCCATATAAGAGGAAATTAGGACACAGAAATGTGCAGAAGAAACATTATGTGTAGACACAGAGATGAAGGCAACCCTGCCAGCACCTTGATCTTGCACTTCTAGCCTCCAGAACTGTGTTATTTAAATCACCTAGTCTGGGGTGCTTTCTAATGGCAGCCACAGCAAACTAATACATCACCTTTATAAAGAAAGATTACAAAACAGAAAGGCAAAATCTCAGGGAAAAGGAGATGAGACAACAGAAGAAACTGAAATATGAGCTGACCAAACCCAAGAAATTAGTAAACGGTGGAAGAAAAGGTATCTATGGGGACAAAAAATGAAGAAATAGACCCTATGGAAAGCATTATTTGGGACATAAAAGATAAAAGTAATAAAAGGGAACAGAATGCAGAGGAAGTAAAAGAAATGTTTATAAGAATTAGAGGGGAGAGAGAGAGATCCATCATGGCCGATTAGCAACAGCTCAGGAATGTAGCTCCCAGTGAAAGCGCAGAGAACGAGTGGATGCTGCACTTTCTGACGAATTTTTGTTGCCCACAGACCAGGCGATTCCCGACAGAGGAGACACACGGGTCGCCAGCGCAACTCTTTTGGCCGGTGAGGCTCTTTTGCCGGCGCCCGGCGCGGCGCTTCCCAGTGCAGAGTATACGGGACAGACAGGCTCGGCTGATTCCATCCCCACAAGGAAAACAGCAATTGGAAGCGCTGAGGACTGAGAGTTTCAGAGCAAGCACAGAGAACCCGGGAAGGTCCAGCTCTGTGGGGAACGGGCGTCCACCAAAGGATAACTAAGAAACCGAAAAACTTCATCACTGGGTGGAGAGAGATCCAAAATGGCTGCGTAGCAGCAGCTCGGGATTGTGGCTCGCGGTGAGGGCACAGAGAGCGAGTGGACGCCGCAGTTGCAGACGAATATTTGATGCCCACGGACTGGGAGATTCCCGGCTAGGGAATCTTTTGGCGACTCTTTTGGCCGGCGTGGCACTTCTTGGTGCGGAGTGTGCGGGACTGGGTGGCCCTTTTAGTTGGGCTCTGCTGGTCCCATCCCCACAAGGAGAACAACAACTGGAAGCGCTGAGGACTGAGAAGCACCGCTGAACCCGGGAAGCACAGCTCTGTGGGGAAGGGGCGCCCCCCGAAGGAAAACTAAGAAACAGAAAAACCTTCATCACCAACAAGCCGGAAGTCCACTCAGAGACCCAATCTGAAAGTCGGCAATTACAAAGATGACAGGTGGATAAATCCACAAAAATGGGAAGAAACCAGTGCAAAAAGGCTGAGAACACCCGAAATCAGAATGCCTCTCCTCCTACCGGGGATCGCAGCTCCTCATCAGCAAGAGAACAAGGCTTGACGGAGGATGAGTGTGATGAACTCACAGAAT
>PVKP010019966.1:0-41500 GCA_004027715.1 Plecturocebus donacophilus | reverse complement strand
CCACCAGCACCATCACCACCACCACCGTCACCACCAACACCACCATCACCACCACCACCACCGCCACCACCACCACCACCACCACCACCACCACCACCACCATCACCACCACCACCACCACCACCACCACCACCACCACCACCACCACCACCACCACCACCACCAGCACTATCACCACCATAACCACCACCACCATCACCATTGCCAGCACTATCATCACCACCACCATCATCACCACTATCACCATCACTGCCACCATCATACCACCACCATCACTGCCACCACCACCACCAACAACACCATCACCACCACCAGCACTACCAGCACCACCACCAGAAGCACCATCATCACCATCACCACTACCACCATCATTGCTGCCACCACCACCACAACCATCACCACCACCATCACCATCATCAATCACCACTACCACCATCACCACCACCATCACTGCCACCACCACCATCACCTCCACTGCCACCATCACTATCACCACCACTGCCACCATCAGCATCACCACCAGCACCATCACCATCACCATTACCACCACAACCATCATTTATTGAGTTATCTTGTGCCAGGCAAAGCACTCAGCATTTACAAATGCTATTGCAATGATCTTATGAGATAGGTAGTATAATTATTTCCATTTAAAGGGTGAAAACACCAGAGTTCGGAGAATCATTTGTCAATAGGCAGAGTTCACTGTGATTCTCTGGCCTCAAGTGGGCTCTTGTTACAGCTGCCACACTGTTGGTTTCTTCCCAGGGGACTCCTTGTTGCATTTTCAATGGTTGCCCTAGACAATCATCGGGCCCTTAATCCCAGGCCAGATGACCTCTGCGGTTTCTGTAAAATAGTTTCCTTGATGGGCCTTCTCTTTTGTAAACAGCTGTTCTGCTCCACCCTCTCATTGCTAAGACCAACACTTCTTGAACAGCACCCGTTCTAAGCATGTTTGGTGCATGACTGCATTATTTCATTTAATCCTCTCCACAAAGTGCTGAAAGCTGTGAAGTTGGTTCTGATAACATCCAGAACCTCCCCACTTGATTCTGCTTCTCCAGACTTAAAACCCCATAGCATCTTTGACTGTCACCTTCCTTGACCCCATCCAAGTGAGGAGCTCTTGGATTCCTTTCATGTGGAGCCTGGTCTATTCTACTGGAAAGAGGGACCTGCCATACCTGCATGCTACTGGCAACGATGGTGTCAGGGCTTAGAATGACCATCACTGTGAAATGCCTAGAAAGCCCACTGAGAAAACTGCTCAAGATGCATGTCCTACTAACTTCATAACCAAAGAATGAGACAGTTGAGGACCCTTCACGTAGAAGCACCAACAGGAACAACAGTAGTCAGGCTACAGAGAAGAGAGATGGACCTACGGAAGCTCCTTATCAGTGGATTTTGTATGAAAATATCTACCATACCAACAAACAAATGAAAATACAAACAAAACAAGCTCAAGACCTCAATTCTCTAAGAGTTTCAGGAGACAAGCACAGTATTAGCAAATGCCACATTGTAACCAACACCAGTATGTCATCCTGCTAACTCTTGGTTTCCAAGGTTTCTGGTGAGAAGTCAGCTGTTGTTCTTATTGAGGACTGCTTCTGTGCAGTGAGTCACTTCTCTCCTGCTGCTTTCAAGATTCCCTTTGTTGTTAACTTTTGATATTTTAATAATGATATGTCTAGGTATGGATATGTTTGAATGTATCTTACTTGGAGTCCATTGGGCTTTTTTTTTGGATGTGTAGTTTAATGTTTTACGTATAATTTGGTAAGTTCACACACATTAATTCTTCAAATATTTTTACATACCTTTCTATTTTTCTGCTCCTTCTGAGATTCCCCATTATGCATATATTGGTATGTTTCATAGAGGTCTATAGGTTTCTGAGGTTCTGTTCATTTTTCTTCATTATTATTTTTCTTTATTATTATTTTTCTTTCTGTTTCTCAGTCTGGATAATTTCAAATGAACTATGTTCAAGATTGCTGATTATATCTTCCACTTGATCAAGTCTGCTGCTGAGCACCTCTTGAAATGTTTATTTTAGTTATTTAGCTTTTTAACTCTAGTGTTCCTATTTGGTTCTTTTTTTTTATCATTTCTATCTATTTACTGATATTCTGTATTATATGAAACACCATTCTCATACTTTAGTTATTTAGACTTGGTTTTCTTTAACCCTTTGAACTAAGTTTAAAGACTTTCTTTCTTTCTTTCTTTCTTTTTTTTAATGGTTAAAGGTAGGTTTATTTTAAAAAGACATTTATATCACATTTTATATTTATCACAATTAGTTGTAGGACTCCTTTTTTTAATTTGTTAATTTTATTTTTTATTGCATTTTAGGTTTGGGGGTACATGTGAAGAACATGCAATATTGTTGCATAGGTACACACGTGGCAGTGTCATTTGTTGCCTTCCTTCCCTTCACTTATATCTGGCATTTCTCCCCATGTTATCTCCCCCTAGCTCCCTAACCCCCATCTTTATTTCTTTTTTAAGATGAATTCTCACTCTGTCACCCAGGCTGGAGTGCAGTGGCGCAATCTCGGCTCACTGCAACCTCCACTTGCCAGATTCAAGCAATTCTCCTGCCTCAGCCTCCTGAGTAGCTGAGACTCCAGGCACATGCCACCATGCCCAGCTAATTTTTTGTATTTTTAGTCGAGACGGGGTTTCACCATGCTGGCCAGGCTGATCTCTAACTCCTGACCTCATGATCCACCCACCTTGGCCTCCCAAAGTGCTGGGATTACAGGTGTGAGCCACCACACCCAGCCCCTAGAGACTTTTTCTAATAAGTTTTATGTCTGGGCTCTTTTGGGACAGTTTCTATTAATTGGTCTTTGTCGTGTGTATGAACCATATTTTCTTGTTTTTTTACATGCCTTGTAATTTTCTGTTAAGACTAGACATTAAAAATCATGTAATGTAGCAATTTAAAAAAATCAGATTCTTTCTCCACTCCTCAGGTTATGTTGTTTTTACAGTTTGTTGGTGTTTTTGTTTTCTAGTAACTTTTCTGATGTAATTCTAAGTCTGTATTCTTTGTCCTGTGTAGCCACTAATGCCTCTGCTTTGTTGGCTTCACAGTCATCTAATGATTGGACAGAAATTTCTTTAAGGATCAGGAACCAGTAAGTCTCTGTCAATGAAAAATAATCATACTCTGTAAAATATTTGAAGAGAGTTATCCTGAGCCAAATAAGAGTGACCAATGCCCATGACACAGCACTTAGAAGATCCTGAGGACATGTGCCCAAAGTGGTTGGGCAACAACTTATATTACACATTTTAGGAAGACATAAGGCATCAATCAATACATGGAAGATGTGTATTGGTTCAGTCCAGGAAGTGGGACAACTGGAACCAGGGGTTTCCATATCACAGGCAGATTCAAAGATTTTTCTGATTGGTAATTGGTTGAAAGAGTTACTGTCAATAGAGAGGAATGTCTAGGTTATGACAAAGCATTATGGAGACCAAGATTTTATCATGCAGATGAAGCCTCCAGGTAGCAGGCTTCAGACAGAATAGACTGTAAATGTTTCTTATCATATTTAGAGTCTGTTCTATTAGCAACTCCAAAAGGGAGGAGGGTATTACCAGGTATGTCCAGCTCTGCCTTCCCATCATGGCTTGAACTTCTTTTTCAGGTTAACTTTGGAATGTCCTTGACAGAGAGGTTGGGTCCATTCAGATGACTGTATGGTCCTTAGATTTTTATTTTTGGTTCACATTTCCAAGTCTTTGCTGAGGTGTTCTACATGCATGTTGGGGTATGTCTTCCACACTCATCCAAGCAGTTGACAATTGCACCTTAAACTTAGATTTTGACAACATCTGCTCATCCAGAACTTTAAGGGAGCCATAGATGAGGGCTTAGGACCTTCTAAGATCTTTTCTGAGTCTGAACACAGCTCTGTGCATGTGCAAAGCCTTTCTTACTCCTGCTCATGGCCTTCCAGATTTCCCAGAATATGTCAGAGCTTTTCAATGCCCCTATGAAGATCCATTCTCCAGTTTTTACTTTAAGCTTTTTAATTAGCCCATTGTTTGCTGCAACTATTATCCACTATCTCAAGCATCTGTGAAGTTAAACAATTGCCTCTAAATGTTTTTAGCAAATGCCCCTGAAGAAACGGCTTTTCACACTGGGGAAACTCCAAGTCAGATTAAATAAAGATAGCCTTCCAAGTGAGATCTTTCAGAGAACCACTAGACAGGTTTTCTCTATGATTGGGGGCTGCTGGTTTTGAAGGCTACTTTTGAGGTGGAGAGAGGGTGATGGGAATGGGGCAAGTTAAAATGTCACAAACCTCACTATTCTTAGGGAAATTCAGTTGTTTTGCTTAAGTAAACAATTCTTGGGTGGCTGCAACACTTTGGTAAATATCCAGAGTTCTAAAAAGTTGATTTTGATTGTTTTTGTCACTTTTCTCATTACTTTTATAGAGGAAAGAATCTATAAAATCTGACATCACCAGGTTGCATTATCTTTTCTGCTGACATCACCAGATTGCATTATCTTTTCCAATATTGTCTAAATAAAATTAAAATGTTAAATTATAAAGGCACATAACAAACCATCTTACTAAAATGATTTGTAGATATAAACAAATTCCTTTGGATTTAAGTAGTCAGTCAAGTGACCCATATACCTTTTCTGACCAGCATTCTCTGGCTGTTCTGGCAGACTCTAAAGTCTGGGTTGTAGTGGGTCTGTAGCCCCACTCCTTCCTCTGGGTGCTCGGCAAGTGGCACCAAGCCTGCAGGATGCTTTCACTCAGCAGTTAGCATCAAACTCTCTCAGGTAGTAAACTCTTCTGAGGATATAATATGGGAAGGTTCATCAAACATTCAAGAAAATTTCATGGACAGGCCCTTTCATTAGAGAGACACCCTTCTAATTGTTATCAGGGTTGGAATTTCCCGCCTACAGTGGCTGCAACATTGATCCTGTAGGAGAATGAAAATGAAGGATAATGATCCTCACTCTTGAGGAAATGTGTACCCAGGAGGACTTCAAGGTACACCTTCTAACTCCTTATTCACACTTTACTACTTTGATGCACATGCACTGTGCCAGTCTTTTCACTACTTTGATGCACATACGCTGTGCCAATCTACAAAGCATTACTTGAAGGCAACTCTGCCATGGAATTCGTGCTCCTCTATTAAAAGTTCCCATCCCAACCTGTGCCATGGGTCCCTTCTTTAATAAAATGCAGCCTACCAAAAACTTGCATGGATTAATTATTAATTAATTTTGTTTTACATCAATTGTAATGAATTCATATGGACTATATCACCTACATACATTTTTATTGAACTAAATAAAACCTAATGAGGTTTCTGACCAAGGTAAACAGGTCTCTCCTCAGCCCTAAAGAAAGAAACATGGCAGTAAGCTGTACCACATTCTTAGGGTTAAAGTCATATTTTCTGTTGGCGTTTTTTAATGTAGTATTTCAAACATATATAAAAATGAACCTACCATCTATTTCTATCACTTGATGCCAATCTTCTATATTACCTTTGCATCTATGTCACACACACTTTTTACCTCACTCCTGCTTTACCTTGAAGCCAATTTCAGTTCTTAGATAATTTTATTTGTAAGACTTTCAGCATGTATCTCCAGAAAATAAGGATCCTTTTTCCTTGACAGTTTTATTGAAGTGTAATGGCCACATAATAAATTGTACATAATTGAAGTGTGTATTTGAGAAGTTTTGTTATGTTTATTTCTCTGAAACTATCATAACAATTAAATAATGAACATGTCCATCACACCCAAGAGTTTCCTTGTGCTATTTTGTAGCCCAAAATGCCTGCTGAATGTTTTAAAAATAAAATGTGACTTTAACCCTCCCGCAACCACTGTCTAACTCCTCCCCGCCATAGGCAACTACTGATCTGCTTGCTGTTACTATAGATTAGTACATTTCCTAGAATTTTATGTAACTAAAATCATATAATATGTACTCTGTCTGTCTTCTTTTATTTGGCATCATTATACCGAGATTCAGTCATGCTGTTATGGGTGTCAATTTTTCTTCTTTTAATTATTGGGTGGCATTCTGTTATATGACTATGTCACAACTGGTTAATCCATTCACCTGCTGGGGTAAAATTGGGTGATTTTCAGCTTTTGGCAATTACAAATAAAGCTATTACGAACACTTGTTTAAAAGGCTTTGTGTGAATATATACTTTTATTTTTTTGTGGGATGTAAATAACCAAGTGTGGAATTAGTGAGTCATATGGTAGATATATTTTTAACTTTTAAAAAACAAACAAAATGCTCTTTAGCATGGTCAAACCATCTTCCATTCCCACCAGCTGTGAGTGAGAGTTCCTGTCGATTCCACATCCTTGCAAACACTTGATATGGTCAGACTTTTCAATTTCATCCATTCTAGTGGGTGTTTAGTATCTCACTGTGGTTGTAATTTTCATTTCTCTAATGACTAAAGATGTTGGGCCTCTTCTTGCGCTTATTTGCCAGTCCTACATATTATTTGGTGAGATGTCTTTTTCAGATCTTCTGCCAATTAAAAAATTGTTGCTTGTCTTCTTAAAATAACTTCTTTATAAATTCTGGATTCAAGACCTTTATTATACATATGTATGTTTTGCAAAGATTTTCCCTCAGTCTGGGGCTTTGCTTTTCATTTTCCTAAATGTCTTTTGAAGAACAAAAGTTTATGTTTTATTTTTACGAGATTCAGTCAATAGATTATTTCTAATTTGTGTTTTGTCTATTGAATTTAACAAATCACTGCCAAAACCATGATCAGCAAGGTTTTCTCTATTTTCTCATGTTTTCTTTTAGTAGTCTTATAGTCTTAGCTCTTACATTTATGTCTATGATCTATTTTAAGGTAATTTTTTATATGGTATGAAGTAACGATGGAGGTTCTTTTTCAATTTTTTTCTTTTTTCTTTCTTTCTTTTTTTTTTTTTTTTTTTTTTTTTTTTTTTTTTTTTTTTTTTTTTTTTTTTTTTTTTTTTTTTTTTTTTTTTGCATATAGTTACTCAATTTTTTCCAGCACCATTTGATGAAGAAGATGATACTTTCTATACTGAATTTTTTGGTGCCTTTGCAAAAAATAAATTGACCACGTAAATATGGGTCTATTTCTAGATTTTCAATTATTTTCTACCCATCTGTGTACCTATCTTGAAATCAATCCTACTGATTACAGTTGCTTTATAATAAGCTATAGTAATTAAAAAGTAAATTGTAGAGCTTTATAATTAGTTTTATAATAAGAATACAGGACTTGAGAGGTTCCTAGTGTGATCTGAGAGACCAAAACAGACACCCCTTTACCAACGAAGACAGATCTTAAGGTTAGGAAAACCAAAGTTACCTATGAGCCCAGTGTTCAGGGTTTGGCTGGCATGAACCTCCTCGCTCTGTGGACATTGTCAGCAGGAGATTGGAGCTGGCCTCTCTGAGCTAACTACAACCTGATTCGGGCCCTCTGGCAGTGCCCCATTCTCAGATCTCATGGGTTGTCTCTGCTGGCCCTATTATTGGAGGCTCCTGGCCTTCTCCAGAGGCCTTGCTGAAGGTCACCATTGTGCACTCACATTGTACATTCACCACCCCGCCTTTCCTTACTGCTTACCTGCCCCACAAGCCAGTGAATGGACTAAAACATGGGCACTGTTTAGCTAACACTTGGGAGATTCTGGCCTAAAGCCTGTTTGGTTTATAAAGCCCAGGTCAGCAAGGGCCTCATTACTGCATGTGCCAGAACAGTGCCGGGGCTAGAGTAGAGTGCCCCAGTGCCCTACTCCCCAGGGTAGCCACCTCCAAACCTGAAGTCTCCAGTCAAGCTGAGGCCACTTAGCATGACCAAGACAACTGCTCCATGTCTCAGGCTGTGATTGAACCATTTCAGAGGCAAAAGGCATCAGGACAATCCTGTAGCGCTCGGCCATGGCCTGCCACAAGGAAGAATACACTGGACCCAGCTTCCTCAACTCTCCCCTGTCAAACAATAGAGTTCTCAAAGTTTTTCAAGGAGGTAGATTTTTGTCTCATTTTCTCTTTTTGTTTTAGTCAAAATCGCCCTTGAAAAAGTTTCATGTTGTAGGGGTCAAGGGAAAATGCCTACGCCCTCTGAGGGTTTGCCAAAAAACCAATGGAGGAAAAGGCGTAAAAATTTAAGTGCACTGCATGGAGGAATTACAGGAGAATTACTCTATAACTCAGTAGGGTCCAGATACTTATATAACTTTCTTTATAGGAGAGAGAGGAGGTGGGGAATGTAGGTAATTCTGTTTAGGGGCCATGAATAAGTATTAGGGAGAATGAATGGACCCAGGGGACAGAAACTAACCTGTAAATGATTCTCTTTGGAATTTGAATGAGCCTGAGAGACAGACATTATCTTGTGAAAAGGTCCATCCAGGTATGAGATTTTAGAGAACAGATGGAAAGCAATTGCTATCCTTGCTGGGTCCAGTCTATACAGATAAACAAAAAGCCTCTTCCAGCATCTGCTTATCTCTGAGGGCCTTTAATTCAGAATAGTCATCATGCCAGCATGCCGTATCTTGGGGTAAAATTATCCTAATGTAAAACAGTGGAGGGTTCAGATTCCCTTCCTTTGAGCAAAGCTTGCAGAAGTAATGACCTAAGGATATTCACCAAACTCATATTTCCAGGCACAGGCTGGTTTCAGGCCAGTGTTTCCTAGCTTTCTGGTAGGGGCTTGTATTCCAAGAGCTGCTTTTGCTAGTTTGGCTCCATGGTCCAATGGATTTGGGAACTGCTGACCACTGTGGCCCCTTTTGAAGATTTGTGAAAAAATCAGGGTATTGGAGGCCCTGAACCCATGGAAAGATGCTCAGAACAATTAGTCATTAGGGAAACACATATCAAAATCACAGTTAGGTGCCATTTTACACCCAGTGGGATGGCTGTAATAAAAAGGACAGACAATAATAAGGCTTGGAGAAAATGTAGGGAAATTTGAACTCTAGTGTACTGCTGGTGCAAACGCAAAATAGTACAGCTGCTTTGGAAAATATTCTGGGGGTTCCTCTAAAAGCTAAATGTAAAATTACCATATGACCCAGCAATTCCACTCCTCTGTATAGACCCAAGAGAACTGAAAACATACAGTCAAATAAAACTTGCTCATGAATGTTTATAGCAACATTATTTATGATAGCCAAAAAGTGGAAACAACCTAAATGTCCATCAGTGGATACATGCAGCATTGTGGATGAACCTTGAAAACATTAAGTTACATGAAAGAGGCTGGTTGTAAAAGGTCAAACAGTAAATAATTCCATCTATATGAAATGGTCAGTATAGGCAAATCTATAGAGGCAAATGGTAAATTACTGTTTGTCAGGGACTAGGAAAAAAGGGATGAGAAATGGCTGCAAACAGCATGAGGTTTCCTTTTGAGGTGATGGAAATGTTCTGCAGCTACACTGTGGTGATGGCTGCACAACTCTATACTAAAAGCCAATGAGTTGTTTAGTTAAAATGGGTGAACTTTAAGACATATAAATTATATTTCAATAGAGATTCTTGTAAAGTCTTCAGGAAGCCCTCTGGTAAAGAAATCAGCCTAACCCAGCCCTGAACTCATCTGCCCACCAAAGCTTTTCCTTACATTGACACCCTGAGAAACTAGTATTCTCAAGATTATGTTTTAGGAAAAAGTGTTTTAGAAAACAGGAGGCCGGGCACGGTGGCTCACGCCTGTAATCCCAGCACTTTGGGAGGCCGAGGCAGGTGGATCACGAGGTCAAGGGATCGAGACTATCCTGGCCAACATGGTGAAATCCTGTCTCTATTAAAAAATACAAAATTTAGCTGGGTGTGGTAGCATGCGCCTGCAGACCCAGCTACTCAGGAGGCTGAGGCAGGAGAATTGTTTGAACCAGGAGGCGGAAGTTGCAGTGAGCCGAGATCATTCCACTGCACTCCAGCCTGGCGTCTGATGACAGAGCCAGACTCTATCTCAAAGACAAAAGAAAACAGGAATTTGGCAAGAGGGACTTTGTTTCTGTGAACACATATTTGGCACATCAGAGTACATCCTTTTGTATTTTATTTATATGTGTCATGTCTTGTCTTCTTGGTGGCTTTATAAGCATTTGGGGAAGGGAAACAATGATTTTGTCTATTTGAATTCCTATTGCTCACGCATACCACCCATAATGTAGTGCACACATAAATAATCTGTAAGAATGCAGTTGGGACTTTGCATTACTAATGAGTTAAACCATTCAACAAAGCCAAAAATATGTATTACGGGCCCCCACGTGCCAGGCACAGTTTTGGGCATGGGGATACAAAAATGAGGGAGCTTATGATCCAGCCTGAGACCTGGCCAGGAGCCACGCAGTAAAGATATCTCTCCCTGGGGCGTTAAGTTCTGAAGTAATTCCCAAGGCATATTTTTCATGTAATTGAAATTCTTGAACACCTTAATGGAGGCATCATGTTTGAGACTCACCCTCTTGCTGTTGAAAAGCAGATGCAACCAATTTCTTCTTCACTGTTGAAAAAGGTGGCTTTCCCTTTGGATGGGCACCAGTTGAAAACTTATACTTAAGAGCTATTTTAACCAAAACTGTGTCTCCTCAAAGGTGGGTCTCACTGGGGCAAATCCAGGTGATCCTGGGCTGAGCAGCTTGTAGGAAGGACGGGCACAGATAGAGTGAGGGATGCACTCCTCTACCCTCCACTCTGCATCCACCCTGGGCTATAGCTAGGATGTCGCACAGAATGACTGACACTGTCTAAACAACTTTTTCTTTATTTAAAAAAATTGCTGCTTTTGCTTACACACTTATTATGAGTTTGTTCTGTGACTCCACATCCTGAAGCTCAGCCTAAAGGCCAAAAACTGGGCACTGAAGGAAGAAAGTGACCCTGGACACCAAAAGGACAGCTGGCTCACGGGAAAGCCGCTCATGGCAAGTAAAACTGGAGGACAGAGAAAGGCACTAACCTTGGGTGATACAGTTTGCTTGTTGGTCCCCTCCAAATCTCATATTGAAATGGGATCCCCAATGTTGGAGGTGACCCCTGGTGGGGGGTGTTTGGGTCACAGGGGAGGATCCCTCATGAAGGACTGAGTGCCCTCCCTACAGTACTAAGTCTTGTTCTACTTGTTCCTGCAAAATTGGATATTTAATCTGGCACTTCCCTCCTTTTCTCTCCCGCTCCCTCTCTAACGTGTGACATGCCTGCTCCCCTTTGGCCATGACTAAAAGCTTCCTGAGTCCTTACCAGAAGCAGATGCTGGTGCCATGCTTCTTACACAGCCTTCAGTACCACGAGCCAAATAAGCCTCTTTTCTTTATGAATACCCAGACTCAGGTATTCCCACCAACACAAACGGACTAACACGTTGGGTCTCCTAAGATAACACACTGCAAATGTGGGAAAGGAGCCTGGAAAGAACCGTGGGAAAGAAGCTGATGTGAACAGAACAGCCCCACTGAGGGCAGGTGCTCAGCAGAGCCCCTCTCTCTGAGTTAGCAGTAGCAAGAAGCCTCCTCTGGGAGATGCTGGCTGCAGAGTAAGGCTGCCAGCCTCCACTGGGATACACGGGAGCCAGTCTTGCTGGCTTCTGTCAGGGCAGAGGGCAGTCTTCCCAGCAGGCCACTGGCTCTCTGGAGGCTTTTGGGGCCCATCCTACCCTCAGGGGACCTGGCAGGAAGTATCAGCTGACTGTGCCTCTGGGTCATTCACGGATGCCCCTTTTCATGCCCCAAAATGAATCCAAGGAGAAGAAACCCTAGCCTCTGCCAAGTGTAAACACCCAGCCTTGCAGCACGAGCACATCCAAGGGGCCTGATGAATAGCACCTGGTCTCCCACTGGCTCAGACACCTGAAGCTACTGAATTTACATGTAATTAAAGACCCCAGTTCAGACCACATTTCAAAATAGACACTTGGTTAGAGATAGGAGGCCTTCCTCATCAGATGGTTTTGTTTTGCTTTTCCTCTGCATATGGGCCTTACAATTTGCCAAGAAAAGGTTACAGGGGCCATGGTTGTTTAGTTTGAAGATGAGAAAGCTCAAAGAATGACCTAACTACTGTCTTTAAATATGCAAAGCATTTATTACAAGGAGGAAATGGCTGGCTGTTTTCTTCTTAAACTGCAAGAAAAGGCAGCTCACCTGAAATCCTAAAGACCTGCACACATGGCCCTCCACACTCAGCCCTCCCCCAGAGCACCTTGCACATAGGAAGTACTTCTTGCCATAAAACCCAGGACTGCCTGCCTTTGAGAAGGAACCTTAGGCCTTGACCATAGTCGAGGAAGGAGGCCCCAGTATCTATTTTAGAGAAGTCTAGTAGGTTCTGCTTGGTGGCTGGCTGCCCAGGCACTGACTTTATGGCAGAAGCGTGACAGGATCCTCAGTGAGGGAGGCCTTGTTCATGGCAGGGCCCTTTGTGTGGCTGATAGGTGGGGCATCAAAGCTCTGGTGCAGACATGACTGGGCTGAACTCCTCTGAATAATAGAGGTTGGGAACATGGAAGCCTCCAGCCATGAGGAAGTCCAGGAGGAGATGAGAGAAGCTGGGGAGGCTGATGCTCCTGCTGGAAGACAGGCCGGAGAGGAATAATGATAAAAAATTCCAGTGGGCCATTGAGAAAGAACTTTGAACCACAAATGTTTAATAGGAATTGCAGCAATATGATGCAGTCCCAGCTTGGATTTCCTGCTCCATACAAGATCTTAGTGAACTGTTTCCAGTTTTTACACCTCAGCTCCATGTAGTTCTAGATCCTTTCTGAGAGCAGATTTGCTTTGGACAGAAGAGGAAAGAATTATGTGGAGGTGGGCGCTTGGCTGCCACCACCATTGTGGCCATCTGGAAAGGGCTAATCCTTGAGAGGAGAACCCAGTGGCAGCTGTGCATCGCCTCAGACATCCAGACACCTAATTCTGATCAGACAGAAACCCCTGGTCAGATGAAGAGGAAAAGCAGATTCCGTCTGTCCTGACCGCCCTGCAGGTTGAGCTGCCCTGCAGCCAGCAGAGTGCCTGGCATGGGGAGGTGCTCGGTGTAGTAGCCAGGGTTGCTGGCCCGACTGGAAGGAGGCAGATGGTGGGTAAAAGTGAGCACCGGGCCTTCCTGATGTGAGGTGAGGATGTGGATCCAGAAGAAAAGACAAGTGAAGAAGCAGGTGGACAGCTTGGGTGGCCAGGCCAAAGGGCTGGGCTGGGCTTCAGGTGGGGCCTGAGGTAAAGTGACCCTTTTGCATTGGTTTCCTTCTCTGTGTACCCATAACTGCTAACAGACGAGGGATGAGTCCCCAGACATCCTTCTTGTCTGGGGTTCAGTCTGTGCCACACTCTCCGACTCACCTGCTCTCTGTTTTCCATCTGCACCAAGACCTTGTGAACCACCCTTAAAAATGCTTATCACTTCCAGTCCCAAGAGAGGTGGAGACCCGCAGTAGAATGTTGTGGAAGGAGAGGCAGCTTCTAGCTGTGAATGTGGGGGCTGGCCCTTGAGCAGGACTTTGCAGGATGGGGTGAACATATATTCACCTGGTGCTGTGCTAGAGGTTAGGACCCCCCCCACCATTCTGAGAATAAAGCCCATCCCTTGCCAAGCACTCACAGTCTAGGGGGCACCCAGGTGAGTGGCAGTCAGGGCCAACACCAGGTGGTGGCAGGACTGGGGTGGGAGCCTCAGCTTGGCTTTCTCATGTGCATTTTTCTCATGATGTTCCCCCATAACCTTGGCGATTTCTTGAGATTTTTGTCAGTCCTTCCTGTTTTGCAAGTTGATCATTTTGGCCCTTTAGTTTTTAGATTTTTATGGAAAGACCTTTGCTCGTCCTGCTTCGTATCCTTTCAGTTCTGTCCAAGGGCACGTCTCTGACCCATTCCTGCTCTGGCCATCAGTGCTGGGTCACGAGGACAGGTTGCAGCCTCCCTTGCAGTTCCTTGTCCAGATGCCTGCGCCAGCCCATTCAACCATCACAAATGGAAGACAGAGCAGAAGCTTCCAAATAGGCTGCGCCTGCGCTGGACCACCCTCTCCGTTTCTTCCTCCTTCCTTCAGCTGCCCCTCTGTCTAGACGGGCAAAAGCACTTCCGTGTTTTCAGGGGCGTGCAGGGAGCCCGAGAAGAGCATACATTGACACCACCATCGCTGCCTGCAGCAGTGACTTCCTTGACTCTCTCTGTCCTAAAGCCCGTGGAGAGCCCTTAAAGTTGTGGTCCTTGAAGCTATTGTAAAGGTAAGATTTTTTTTTTTCTTCCAAGGCCCTACTCATGCTGACTTTTCAGGTTTGCAGTGTATCTGATGGTCTCTGCTCCTGTTCTTTGAGACTGTCCCTCTCATGCTCCACTCTCCAACATGGCGCCTGTAAAGTCTCTTCCAGGGATCTGTGGCTGCATTCCAGAGTCTTTTTGTGCTGACCTGCCCGAGACCTCAGACTGTTGTAATAAATCACATGGCAGGAATCTTCTCCATCATCCTTCTTCCTTCTGCTTTCCTACAAGACTGGCAGGTTCAACGTGTTTGTAGAGGACTCTCTGTAGAGGACTTTGTAGAGGACTCTGTAGAGGACTTCTCTCAAGGAAATTTCCAATCTGATGCAGGGGAAGGAAGGGAGAGAGAGACTAAAAATTGGTTGATGGCCACCATGTGCCAGATGTCCCCAATACAATCTCAAACTCATCACATCTCCCGCCAATGCATTCACCCCCTTAACCAGTTCCACTTGGAGCTCCATCTCCCAGACAAGCAAAGGCCATGTGGGGACTCTGGAGTCAGGTGCCTGCCATTCCATCTCAGGTGTTACTGTGAGAAAGTCATTTAATCTCTCTGAGCCTCAGTTCCTTTCCTTGTAAAATAGACCTATGAGTTCCTCACATAGGGTTGCCCTGAGGCCAGGATGGCCAAATAAAATATAAGATGCCTGCTATAAAAATTGTATGGAACATACTTATACTAAAATATTATTTGTAGCTTATCTGAGTTTCAAATCTAACTAGATATTCTAAATTATTATTTATTATTATTTTTTGCTAAATCTGACAATCTACCTGAAGTTTAAGTGACACATGAATGCCAAGGCTTGGCACAGGGCCTAACGCATAGGAGGGTTTCAGTGAGTGGCAGCCATTGATGTTTCTGGGAGTTTCTGGAAAAGTTATGGAGAAGACTTCAAGGCGAGATGGAGAGGTTTATGGTTTGCTTGGAAATATTTGCTGATCTCGTGCAATGTGCCAGGTATTCTTCAGGAAAACATGGGCAAAACGAATAGGACAAGCTTTCTGCTCTCTGAGGACTCCCTTGAAGATGTGTCACAACCCCAAGCTGGTATAGTAAGTGTTATAAATGCAGTACATGCCTGTACCAAATGCTATACAGGACAGAGAAGTCGCTCACCTGGCAGGGCACTGGAGGCCGGAGCTGCCAAGGAGGTGGGCAGTCTCTCAGGCAAGCCTTTTGAATGTGGGGTTTGGTGGAGGTGGGAGAGAGAAGAGTTTGAGGTTCGCCGGGTGGTAAGATGTGTGTGGCTGGCTCAGGGCTCGTGGCCAGAACGAAGGCAGAGGGGAAGGTGGAGGTGAAGCACGTCGGTCATCAGCACTGGGCACCTGTGACATTGCTCAGCAGGGCTGGGCCCATTTTTCATAGACAGTGGGATCTCAGTGCTCTAATTATGTTTTTTTCTTCTCAATTTTTAAATATATAAAAAGTCACTAGAATGCTTTTTTCTCTGGACCCCTTTGCTTTCGATTAGGCTCTTCTGGTAAGTCCAACAGTTCAGTGAAGTCCTTGGTGATGGTTTCTCTGTTTGCCATGCCAGCAGCCCTGATGGAGAGTGCAGAGGCTCTGAGAACCCACTCTTGCATAGAACGTTGTCCTCTTCCACCCCGTGCTTGACTGGCCATCCAGCAGCCCTTTCTCAGCTGGGCCAGGTCCCTGTGGAGGGATGGGGCAAAAGAGGCCAGACAGCAGGCTGTGCCCTTGCTGCCTGCTAGCCGATGTGGCCTTGGCCTTCTCTGAGCTCGGCAGTTCTGTTTCTCCTGGTTGCTGGACGCGGGCCATGGCATTGCTGTGCACTCTGTTATCTAGAACTCTCGGCTCCCTTGGTTCACCCCTCCCCTGCCCCGCGGCATTGCGCATGGCCTGCATTTGCCAGGCCTAGCCCCTCATTGCCTGAGGAACTTGCCATGTGCAGTTCAACACTCGTAATACTCTTAGTGCTGGGAATGGGGGACAGGGGAGGTACATAGTGACACAGAGAAGACATTACGAGGGAAACTTTGATATATAAGTGGAAAAGAAAGTGTATAAACCAGTATGCAAACATGATCATACACATGTGAGCCATGTGTATGTGATCCCACGTACACATACATAAGCTCGTGCACATACACACACGCAGGGTGGATGGATTACTCGGATTACCACTCGGGGTCTGTTTTGGAAAAAACCTCTCAAATCATGTTTTTCCTCTGCTCTCACACCACAACAGCAATCATCAGCAGAGGAAGACTTCGTGACCAAATTTGTGGAAGATTTCCTCACATACCAACAGCAGGCACCAGCTGAGTGTCCTTCCAGTTTAGTTCCATCACTGCCTACCAGAAGATAGCATCAGATCCCACAGCTTAAGGGCTCAGTCCTGAAAGACTGCCCCCCACTTTCCGCCAAGTCTCAAGAAGAGGTCTTTGGAACTTCTGACTGACCCATTTCAACTTGGGTTCCCACAACCCCTCTTTGGGGATCAATTTGCTAGAGTGGCTCACAGAACTCAGGGAAACACTTAACATTACAGATTCGTTAGGAAGGATATTTGAAAGGATACAAATAGCCAGATGAAGAGATACATAGGGCAAGGCCTGGAAGAGTCCGGTCCCCGTAAAACTAAAAGGGCACCCATTCGGCGCATGGATGACTTCTCTACCTTCCTTTCAGTCTCCACGTGCTCAGCTCTCTGAAGGCTGTCCTCTTGGGTTTTCTTGTCTGTCTTTCTTTCCTTTCTTCCTTCCTTTCCTCCCTCCCTCCCTCCTTCCTTCCTTCCTTCCTTCCTTTCTGAGACAAGGTCTTGCTCTGTCACCTAGGCTAGAGTGTAGTGGCACCATCTTGGCTTACTGCAACCCCTACCTCCTGGGCTCAAGCAATCCTCCTCCCACCACAGCCTCCCAAGTAGCTGGGACCACAGGTGCAAGCAAGCCATCATGCCCAGCTAATTTTTGTATTTCCTTTGGTAGAGATGGGATTTTGCCATATTGCCCAGGTTGGTCTTGAACTGCTAGGCTCAAGTGATCCATCCACCTTAGCCTCCCAAAGAGCCGGGATTACTGGTGTGAGCCAACACACCTGGCCCCTCTTGGGCTTTTATGGAGGCCTCAATATGTGGCATGACTGACAATCATGTAGAAATGTGATTGGGCAAAAAGAAGGTAATCTAAACCCAGCAAGGCCTATCCGTTCAGACTTTTTCTAGCCTCTCTGTGCAGCCTTTCTTCCTCTAGGGCCTGGGGCAGGACCTGCTCTGAAATGAGGGTCTTTTGACACACAATCAGATTAGAGTCCTGCCTTGGGCAAGAGAAAGGAAAACAGGAAAAGGTCAGAGAGAGGGATGGATGTTGTCTCCTGAGGCCTAACGCTCCCAACATTATAACAAGGAGTATGGGCGTGATAAGCCAGGAACCATGAATAAAAACCTATGCATATGTATCATAACACCACAGGCACATAAGTGGAGAGAAAAATGTCCAGAAAGATATTGAAAAGACATCCAACAAGGTAGAAATGTTAATAGCAGTGGTTAGATTATGAGTGACTTTAATTTCCCCTTCCAATTTAGCTGTGTTTTCTAGATTTTCTGAAATGGATATGTATCACACAATACAAAATATTACAAAAAGAAAAAGCAAGTCATTTTCTACAGTATCTTATGGAAATCAGAGCACCGTTCTTGTGAGTGTAATTTTATCAGTGAACCAAGGGGTGGCATGGGAGTGTGAAGCAGGGTCTGTAGCAGGCAGCATGACCATTTGCTGGCTGGTCCCTACCAGCCCCTCATCTCTCCTGGCAGCTGATCTGGAGTCTAACCCAGGGCCTGCATTGAACTCTCTGGCCCTCTGTCTCCACGCTGCAAAATGAGAGGATTCAGCTAGCATCCCAGGGAAGGCAAATCAGAGATGGTATGTGAGCTGAAACTTCTCACTGATTCTCTGGGAAAGATCCAGGTTCCTGGCGAAAGACTGCCATAATTGATTATGATATCTGCTATGGCAACCCAGGGCAAGGGGTGCCACCAACCCTCCCAGCTCAGCAGGCAGCAGCAGCCCCACCCTTGTGGGCTCCCCTGACCTTCCTTCAATGCCTCAATTATAGCTGCCATTGTGTTTAGCAATTATACAGTGGGAGCCCTCTTGTGTTTATTTTTAAATTGCCTATGCCAGAGTCTGGCGGACATAGGAATAAATGAATGATGGATGGATTACTCAGAAAACAATTACTAAATGTGAACGCAATTGCTAAGCATAGGTGTGCAGTTTTCCAAGGTACTGGGGGTCTTTGTTTGGATGCGTAAATTCTGCTTTATTACTCTACCATCTAAAGCATGCCAGGTTGTAAAATTAACATTGGTTGGAGATAAGAGATTATCAAATGCCAGCATCACGTGTGGGTTTTAGTTGATACAGGAAGAGGGCAGGGACAGTGCTGTCATGGAGGGAGCACTGGCTGCCAATCTGCCAACCATCTTTACCATGTTTGGACTCTCCTTTTATAGCATAGTGGGCAAAGCACCATCAAGTTTGTGGATCCATGCTGCGCCCCCTTTTGGCTGGGTTATTTGGAGCAAATCCCTTTAACTACCTCAGGCCTGGGGCTTTCTTGTTTATCCAAGGTCCCTTCTGGCTTCGGAAACTCCATGCTCTTGAGTTGGCTCTCAGCTTCTGCAGAACTCAGATGGGCTATTTTGTTGGGAGGTCATTTGCACCTGAAAATTTGAGCAGACTTTGGAGACCCTCAGTCCTTTCCTTCCTCCCACATCCTGCACTTGTCTTTTCTGAGGAGACTTCTGCCAAGCCAGATCTAGAGATGTCCTCTTCTCCCTCCTCTTCCCCTCCCCTCCTTACTCTCCCCCATGTCTGTCCTTTCCTCCTCTTTCCTTTTACCTATGGCCCTACTCCACCCTGCCAAGGGCCCCCATGTGCCTCCCTCTCCTGCAGTCCCAGTGGGGAGTTATCCTTGTCCTTCCACCTGTTCCAGCAGGGTCCTCCAGAATCTTATCCTCATCCTTCCTCTGCCAAGGGACAGGAACCTGGACACTGTCTGGTTGAGAAAAAATAGCCCCGTCCCTCAGCTCCAACTACTGTCATTGCCTTCCAGTGTCTGATGCATGATGATGGGAACTGAGCCATGGGCAGCGGCCAAGAGCTTCCCATATTCACAGGCTGGTACCTGGGCCAACCACCTCCTCAGAGGCGCCACCCAGCCCCCACTCTAGCTTAGCTGGCCTCGTGTTTGTCAGAGGTGTTTCTTCATGACAGTAGCATTCTTTCTTAAGATTTTATTTTTTCTTTCCTTTTCTTTCTTTCTTTTTTTTTTTTTTTTTGATATGGAGTCTCGCTCTGTAGCCCAGACTGGAGTACAATGGTGTGATCTCAGCTTACTGCTACAACCTCCGCCTCCTGGGTTCAAGCGATTCTCCTGCCTAAGCCTCCTGAGTAGCTGGGATTACAGGCATGTGCCACCACGCCTGGCTAGTTTTGTATGTTTAGTACAGATAGGATTTCACCATGTTGGACAGGCTGGTCCCGAACTCCTGACCTCAGGTGATTCACCTGCCTTGGCCTCCCAAATTGCTGGGATTATAGGTGTGAACCATTGCGCCTGGCCTAAAACAGATTTTCAAGACCTTCAAGGATGCTGGAGCAGGTTTAGCAACTGGGTGACCAACATCCTTTCTAGGCTCCTCCTGGGAAGTGGCTAAGCCTCCAGCCTGTGGGGCCGTGTGAATAAATGGGAGCTGGCAGGTGGGCACAGGGCTCCCAATCCCCCTAAATCCTGAGCGGGGTTGGGGTTGAGGGAGGTGATATCCCAGAGACAGAGGGAACATAATGAGCACCTACCTGATCTGGGACACAGAAGCTTCTAGAAGAGCAGAAAATATGGTCCAGAACATGGGATTGTTTGGAGGCAATGAGAAAGCCCGGTCATGTGCCCACCTCCCCGCTGCTGTCTTGGACCTTCCTGAGACATGGAGACTGGAAAGCTTGAGGACACGGTATGGAGTTTTAAGTGGCATCAGTGGGCAGGAAGCCCAGGGTTGTGGGAGAGGCCTCTTCCCCCATTGGCTCTGGGCCCTTCTTCAGCAATTCTGCTCCCCAGCAGAAAGTGACCAGGGGCTCCCTCCCACACCGGTAGCATGTGTGGCTGCGCTGGAGACAAGTTGAAGGAGCCAGCCCCTGCTTGTCTCTGGAGCCTGACTGTGCCCACATGTCCTCCCGGCCTTGCTCTGAACTGGCTCAACACTCAAACTTGTATTACTCACAGGCCATGCCTTCCCCTCTGCCTGGGACAGGAAGCAAAGCCTCCCTGCCATCATCGGCTGATTGCCAAGTACCAGACCTGAGCCTGGCCCATGTGTTGCCATGACACTGGGGCTGTGGCTGTGCCCTTGTCCCAGAGGAAGAAGATGAGGCCTTCAGAGGCAGGCGATGGGTCCAAGGCCACACCATGGGTGGGTTGTGGGTCCAGGCTGGAACCCAGGTCTTGCTGATTCACGTTAGAAGTGAACGCCTACACTGACCAGAGTCAAATCCGGAACTTGTCTCATAGAAAAGGCACAGATTTTTTTCATTGCAAACACTTTGATTAATGCTCAAGTTTTGGAGTTTCCTAATGATATATCCTGCATGAACCAGTTGAGCTCAAGGCACCATGAGTCCAGTGTTAAAAAATATGCAGACAGATTCTAGACTGAAGACCTGGATTTTAATCCTATATTTGTGTTGACTGATTTGCCTTTAGGTGTGGGCCCTTTGGTCTTATTAATGGGGGTGTCTCATGTTGCAACTAGAAATGTGGGTTTTGGAGTCCACCCAGACTCTTCTAAGCCTCTGTCTTCTGGGAGAGGAGAAAAAGTAGCATCAGTACTCCCATGGGGTGAGAAGTAAATGAACGAAAGTGTGTGAGATGCTCAGGCCTGCCCAGGACAGACTATGGGTGTTAATGTTATTAGTAGTGTTAAATGCAATGGCCTGCGGCCAATCACTTAACCTCTGTAAGTTTCCATTTCCTCATCTGCAAAATAGGGAAATAAGAATTGCTGCTGCGTATGATCTCTATGAGGTTCAAAAGGAAAACCTCTGCATGCTGTAAATAATTACAGCTACAGTTGCAGCCAATTAAAATCTTCTCCCTGCTTTAAATGGCTTGATTAGACACTCACTGTTTTCTAAGACTGAGCATTACTGGGCATTGGCATATTTACAGGAAGTGTCTGGACAATTGTGTCTGCGAATGCAGTCTCCTCTCACTCTCAGCTCCCTGAATTGGTGTCTTTCATGTGGGCTATATAGCACATTATGGCCAATGGAGAATATACACCTTTGGGAGAATTTGCGGGCAGGACCATTTTCAGCCTGTAGGATGCCTTTGTGCAAATACAGAAGGGACATACAGAGAGCATGGGCATGCACCCAAGCTGGATTTCAGCACCCTGCTCCCCTACTGACCATCTGCCTCCTGTGAATGGTAGCCCTGTGTGCACATAATCTGCATCTAGGTTGCAAACTTCAGTGTCCCTGGGGCCAGGCAGAGGGTGTCAATGGACGTGAGTGAAGCCTCCTGGGTGTGAGGCCACAGGAAGGGTGGGGACCACAGCCATCTGAAGCATCCAGTCCAGGAGTTGCAGGAGCAGCTGTGACCAGCTCCAGGTCACACTGCCAGGTGCGGGTCCAGGAAATCCAGGCCTTTCCACTTATCTAGAGAAATCTAGATAGCTACGTAAAGTTTTCCTGGTTTTGAAAATTACTGTGCACATCAGAAAAACACATCTTCAGGTGGAATATCATGTGTGGGCCACAGCTGCCCACGTGCTCTATGCAAAGCCCAGTCACAATCAGAACCCTGACACCGGTGAGAGGGGAAGCACGTCCCTCCTCCCCTCCTTTCTCCATGCCTTCTCTCCTTCCCTTCCCTCCTCCACCACCTCTTCTGACCCAAACCCCAAGGCCTGACATGTGGACTTCTCTCTCCCTGCCTATGGCCTCCCCTCTGACAGCCACGCCACCCACTGAAACACGCTTTGCCCACATCCTCCCTCTTTCCCCCAGCTGCTCTCAACCCCCACCCAACATTCGATTGCTCCCTTCTGACTGCCAGCTTCTTGAAGCCAAGAGACCTTGCCTGACATGGGATCTGTTCGCTTAAGATATTTCTCTATGAGCAAATCCAAACCCCTCAGCCTGCCGTCTGTGACCCACCTCCCACTGTCTCCCAAGACCCTGACGCACCCGCTCACTTCTCTCATTGAAGTTACTCTCTGAGCAAAGCCTGACTGTCTTGCTTCTGTGCCTTCATTTTAGCTGTGCTCATTGCTATGATTCCCTTCTTCTCCTGTCGACCAGCCCTGAAAAACTTACAATTAATTGTCTTAATTCTTCCACTGAGTGTCCATGAACAACCTGGCTTCCCTTTCCCAGAATCCTGCTGCTGAGAGAAGGATTCGGGATTGGACCCTAGGAATTTCTTGCAGTAGGCAATAATTTCCTCTCCAGGGACATAGCCTTTCATCCACTGGAAGTTGCTGGGTGCAGCACACAGATTTGTACTCTCTGTAGTACTATTTGTCCTGCACACAGCAGGTGGTCACCAAGAACTTAATTCTTAGCTAGTGCTTTCCATCATTTTTTCTTTCAAGTATCTAGAGGGCCCAACGTAGCAGCTGTGTTTTCTAAAGTCAGAAAGCACCCCTCCTCTCTGTTGTCTCTGTATCCCATATCCTCTGGTGCTCTGTTTCCACAGCATCTTTCCTGGGTGTGCAAAAGGAGCCAAGGATTTACCCCTGGGGGTGAGTGTGGCCTTGTCTTTTGCTGTTGTGTTTGAGTATGCAAGTTCCTGTTCAAGAAAAGACCTTTCCAAAATAACCAGGTGTGCCAAGACCATGCTGGATACATCAGCTGGCGTGCACACGCATCAGGCCAGTGCTGCAGCTACTGCCCTGGGGATACCCCGGCAACCAACACCAATTGCCCAAAAAAGGCCACCAGGCAAGTGGACCCCCCTCTTCAAATATTTTCATAGCCAGGGCCATGTTTGGGACCCCAGAGAGAATCTCTTTCCTGGTCTCACCCTTTATTTCTCCACTCTCGGTTTTCGTCTTTCCATGATCTACTGTGATGAAATCGGCTCCCAGGCCCTCATGTTTCTGCACGTGACAGGCCTGTGTCCCAGTGGCTGTTCTGCAGAAAATCCACATCTTAAAATTATCAAAGATGTTACTGGAATAAAAAGAATCTGTGAGCAAATAAGTTTGGAAAACATTAAATTAAACAAAAGTTCATCAGGTTACTTTACTGCAGGACTTCTCAGAGCCTTTAATGCACTGTGGTTCTCCAAGGGGGTGGCAGGTCACACAGCATTTTTCAGACTTTTTCGACTGTGGAATTCATTTGTTCAAGGGGCATCTGGAGGGAGTGGATGGTGGCGAATGCACTCTGGGAGATGTCGTTGTGCAGGACACGCATCTGGCCCCCAAACCTGGGCCTGCTCAGCGTGCTGGCTCCTCATGTGGCCGGGCCCTCTGCCCCTCACTGAGCCTTGGCGGCTTTGCTGTAATTGTATTCCCATATGTGTCCCGTCTGGCTTGATACAACTCTGGCCACCGGCTTCCGGAATATTCCAAGGCCTAGCCCAAGCCTGTGTGTCCTGAGATTACCTCTCGTTGCTGGCGGCCATCTCTATGAATTCAGGAATGAAGAGCACAAGGCCAGTGGCAGTGCTGGCAGAGCTGACACATCGGCAGGGACCATGCTTTGCCCTTTGTCTGCCCCATGCTCCTGGCATGGATGGGAGGCCGCAGGGATCTAGGAATCCAGTCTCTCTGGGTTCACACCACCAGACATTCAAAGCAGAACAAAACATGGTTTCACAATCACTTCGAGAAGTCTGACACGGGTGGACCTTAAATTGCCACCCCCTGATTTTAACTACTATTTTCTTTGATTCTAAGATGCCATCAATTGTATGACACACCATTGTTTTAAGAACAGCTTGTAGGGGGTGAACAAAAACGAAAGAAAAAAAGAACACCACATGTAGTATACTGACTAATTGTAAGACACATCCTGATTTCAGAATAATTAAAATTTGAACAATTGTGTGCCTTGGAATTGAGGAAATACACTATTTCTACAGGTCGGGGTTGGCTTCCTTTTTCATCGCGGCTGAGGAAGCTGAGATGCAGGCTCCAAGCAAGAAGGCAGGAGACGGGGGTGCTGGGCAGGTGTTTGATCTCAAAACGAAGTCATTGAAGTAGCATGTGATCCAGCCTGTGCCAGGTTAGGAGGTGCTGGGGTGAAGCACTCCCTGCCTTTACCCTCTAGCGTGTGGCTGTTTGTCCTATTGAGAGGTAATGTGTCTCCTACAGCTTCCCAGAAGGCAAGGTGATGTGTGCGCCTGTTTCGTAGCTGTCAGAAATAGCCGGACCATTCAAGTGTATGTGAAACCAGCTCTGTAAGCTATGAAACACAGCATCATTCTTTATTATTTTTCTGCAATGGCACAAACATCATCCCTAATTCATAGATACAATAAAAACAGAAATGTATTAGGAGTATTTAGGAATGAGTCTGAGCTAATGACAACCCATCATGTGATGATGGCTCACATCATAAGGACTCACTCAATCTCTTCTTTATCCAACGAATCCCACCTCCTACTTCCCTGCCCAGACATGACAAGGGAACAACACATATATGTTGCCACACTACAAAGATGATAGGCAGGTCCTCGAGTGCATCCCAGGGGCCCAGGGCAGTGAGGATTGCGAGGGAGGAGTGTTCCTAGGGTGTGAGAAGGACTGCGTGGAGTTTCCTGGGTGCACCCCAGGCACGACGATGGGGCAGGAGGTGAGGAACTGGGGCTGGAGATAAATTGAGGAGCAGTGAGAAGTTTGCTGCGAGGGCATGTGAGCTGGAAATGGGAGGTGAAGCCCAGGGAGGATTAGAGCTAGGCTGATGGTCGATACCACCTTCTCACTGAGTGATTTTTACACCTTGTTTTCAACAAATCAGCAAAGGCACTTTAAATGCTATCGTGAGCTGATTCCAAGTGTTCAGGCGGTGCGATCAGTGCTCTTGGTTGTGCCCAGATCACGTGCTCCAGGGCAGAGCTCCTGTGCAGCCGTTGCCACGCCCCACACCCCCTGCCTCAGGAGGCTGGGCTCGCTGTTCCTCCTGGCACCTGCTTCCCCCAGGCACGTGCTTGGCTCATAGCTCATTTCATTCAGGTCTGGGCCGGCTTCCTTCCTGAACCTTTTACTGTGAAATGTGCTCTCCTCATTCTGTCTCCCAGATCGTGCTTGTTATCCCGTGTGGCACCTGTGGCTCGTTTGCTTCATTTTTGTAACATGAGCTCGGTGGTGGCTTCACTCAGTTCTGTCTCTGCTGTGCTCAGAATGTGGCCTGACACTTAGCGGAGGATCCATGTTTATTGTTATAGAATGACACTGTTTTCTGAGTTCTTCCACATTTATCACTTTAGTTCTCAATCCTTTCCTGGTTTGTGGATGTAAAAATTATCTACAAGAAGATAAAAGAATTACCCAAGATAGTTATTGCACTAGGAGGGAGAGGGGCATGCAACCCCACACTTTCCCCCACAGCGTTAAGCTTCAGGATGATGCCAGCTTCGACGCCCACTTCACGATGGCCGGCACATCTAACCTTGTGCAGGAGCCCGTAGAGTGGGATTGAGCAGCCTCCTGCTCCAGCCAGCCGACTACCCCTCAGAGGGGACTGAGGTGACACAACAGGATCCCATCATTTGGTAACCAGGACTCAAGCCTGAAGTCTGAGGGGTGGGGGGAGGTTGGGGGAGGTGGAGAGTGGGTAGCAGATTGCTGTGAAAAGCAGGAGACTTTCCACAGCCAAAGCTAAGTCTAGATGTACCTAGATTAATGACTTTTCCTTAAGAGGTTTTTCCAGCCAGGAGCAAGGGGCTGGGGGAATCATTCCTGAGATGGGTGACAGGAGGCAGGAACAAAGCACCAGGAAGGGACTAGGATTTAAAACTGGCCCTCAATGCTTCTACACTACTGGTGGGAATGTAAGTTAGTTCAGCCACTGAGGAAAGCTGTCTGGAGATTTCACAAATAACTTAAACTAGAACTATCATTTGACCTAGCAATCCCATTTCCTGGGTATGTGCCCAAAGGAATACCACAAAGACACACACGTGCACATGTTCATCACGGCACTGTTCGCAATAGCAAAAACATGGAGTCAACCTAGATGCCCATCAATGGTGGACTGGAGAAAGAAAATGTAGTACATATACACCATGGAATACTGTGTAGCCATAAAAAGGGATGCAAGCATGTCCATTACAGCAATGTGAATGGAGCTGGAGGCCATCTTCCTAAACAAATTAATGCAGGAGCAGAAAACCAAATATTGCATGTTCTCACTTATGAGTGGGGGCTCAACATTGAGTAGACATGGACATAAAGACGGGAGCAGTAGACACTGTGGACTGCTGGCTGGGGGAGGGTGGGAGGAGAGTGAGGACTGAAAAACTACCTATTGAGTATTATGCTGATTTCCTGGGTGACAAAATTATTTGTGCACCAAAACCCTGTGATATGCAATTTACCCATGTAACAAACCTGCACACATACTCCTTGAACCTAAAATAAAAGTTGGAAAGAAAAGGAAAAACTGGCCCCTCTATCTAGGGCTCCTCTCCCTTCTTAGGTCCTAGGAGAGCTGGCCATCCAGGTCCTGAGTCCAGACATGGCCCTGAGTACAATGTCCACTTGTACCTGCTCACGTTCCCACGCGCCACCCTTCCTTGATGTGGCTCACTCTCTAAACCAGTGATTCCCAGCCACTGGGGTACATGAGAGTCTCCTGAGGAGTCGGGGCACATGTGTGCTCAAGTCAGCACCCAGACCCACTGGGTCCAGTCTCCAGGCTGGCCCAGCTACAGAGTGTGGGTTTAGAGGGTTTCTCTGCAATAGTGCTGGGAATACCTACTGCTAACGGAGCACCTAGATGGATGCTCAGACTCAGAGGTGACTGAGAGGGCTTCACAGGCATAATCATAAAGATCCTTTGAACATTGAGGCTCATGAAGGAAAGTCACTCTCCCAAAGTCACTCAGCTGAGAATAACACTAGGATGAGAACCCCCTCATTGACCCCTGAGACCTTCTCTCAACCATCACACCAGCTTGCCATGGAGCCCAGGCCCAATTTACCTTGGTATCCTAGCACTTCCAAACCCAGAGAAGCATGAGGCTTTGTATATGGCAGGTGTTTGCCATAGACCAAATGTTTGTGTTCCCTGTCAAGTTCATGTGTTGAAGCCTTATCCCCAGTGGGATGATACCTGGAGGTGGGACCTTTGGGAGGTGCTTGGATCATGACAGTGGAGCCCTCACAAATAAGATTAGTGCCATCATAACAGAGACACTAAAGAGCTACCTTGCCCCTTCCTTCATGTGAGGCCACAGTGAGGAGTTGGATGTCTATGAACCAGGAAGAGGGCCCTCATCAGACGCAGAATCTGCCAGCACCTCCATTTGGACTTCCCAGACTCCAGAACTGCAAGAAATTAATTTCTATTGCTCACAAGCCACCAAGTATACAGTATTCTGTTATAGCAACCTGAGCAAACTGAGGCAGTGCATGACAGTGTTTTTCATGCAGGTTTTCCCTGCTCATTTTTAAGCTCACTAGTTCCGACAGAAGCCCCTGGGAGAGCCCTACAGAGTCCACCCTGAAAGCTTCATTCCCTCTAGCCAGAGCATCTTCATGAAGAGGAAGAAAAAGCATCAAGCAAACAAGGTGCCCCAGCGGTCTCGGGGAGCAATTCCTCTCTTCACATGACCATTTGGGAAATCCCCAATTAAATAGAGTGTACTTTTAAGCCATGAAAACCACGCACATGAGCCCCACCAAGGGGACTCAGAGGGAAGCAGAAATGTAGAATATACTGTCTCTGTCTTTCTCCTCCCCTTATTTTCAGAGAAATAATTAAGGATTCTGTGGTAGGCAGCCTCTAAGATGGGCCCAATGACCCTAACCCTCCCGGTACCCTCACCCTCCTGTCATCCTTTCCCTGTGAATGTGGACCAGTCTAAGTAACTTGCTTCTGTGACTAGAATAGGGCAGAAGTAATGAGATGTCACATCTTCGTAGGTTATATAAAAAACTGTGGCTTCCATTTTGGGTGCTGCGTCTTGCTCCCTCTAGAATCATATGACCTGGGGGTAGCCAGCCACATGTCACAAGACAGCCTGTGGAAAGGCCCAGGTGGGAAAGTACAGAACGACATGAGTGAGCTTGGAAACAGATCCCCCCACACCAGTAAACCTTTAGATAAGACCAAAGCCCCAGGTGACAGCTTGACTGCAGCAGCCTCATGAGCAGTCTTGAGCTACAAGCACTCAGCTAAGCCATGCCCATATTCCTGACTCACACAAAGCGTGAGATAGCACACATTTGTTGTTTTAAGCTGCCAAGTTTTAGGGTGACGTTTTACACAGCAACAGATAACTAATACAGCTTCTTAGCCTGACAAAAAGCAGGAAGAATTAAGGAATTAAGACAGGGCGATTCTGGTGAAGATGCGAAAGGTGCAGATGTCATGAGTGAGAGTGTAATACTCATGATTAGACTCAGAAAAGGATATTCAGAAAAGGATTTCTAGGGCAATCCAGAGTTAGAGCAAAGAAACTGAAGGCCAGGCCAGGCATGGTGGCTCACTCCTGTATTCCCAGTGCTTTGGGAGGCTGAGGGAGGATCCTTTTAGGCCAGGAGCTTGAGGTTACAGTGAGCTATGAGCACACCACTGTACTTCAGCCTGGACAACAGAGCGGGACTGTCTCAAAGGAATTTTTTTTTTTTGAAAAAGGAAGAAACTGGGCCAGGTGCAGTGGCTGATGTCTGTAATCCCAGCACTTTGGGAGGCTGAGGAAGGCGGAGCCCTTGAGTTCAGGAGTTTAAGACCAGCCTGGGCAACATGGCGAAACCCCACCTCTACAAAAAAATACAAAAATTAGCTGGCCATGTTGATGGGCGCCTATAGTTCCAGCTACTCAGGAGGCTGAGGTGGGAGGATCACTTGAGCCCAGGATTTCAAGACTGGCCTGGGCAACATGGTGAAACCCCGTCTCTACTAAAAATACAAAAATTAGCTGGGCATCGTGGCGTGCAATGGTAGTCCTTGGGAGGTGAAGGCTTCAGTGAGCTGTAATCATGCCACTGGACTCCAGCCTGTGGGACAGAGTGAGACCCTGTCTCGAATAGGAAGGCAGAGAGGAAGGGGGGAAGGGAGGGAAGGCCAAATGGAGTTATATGTTTGCACCAGGAGCGTGGGGTGACCCCGTGCTGAGCAGCTCAGCTTGCTCTAGCCTCCCGCTCTGGCTTTGGCTAGCAACGTGTTCCACCCAGCAGTACCACAGCATCACCCAGAAAACTTCTACATCTACTGCTGTCCACCCAGATAAGACCAGAATCTCAGGCAGTGGTGTTTGGGCATTGGTGGATTGTTTGTTTTTCTTGTTCAAATACCATTTTAAAATTTCTTTTTCTTTTTTAAAAATGTATCATTCTGGAGGGCCACCAGAGGGAAAGGGCATGAGCACAGCTGTGATGGCTGTGAGCTGGGTGGCGGCCTTTGTAAAGCAGTATGTGGCCACGGTGCACAGGGCCCCAGGAACCCTGCTGCACAGGTATTATTGTTGCCATTTGCAGAGGAGGAAACAGAGGCTTAGGGAGGCTGGTAACAACCTCAAAGTTTCTAAGTACAAAGGAATGAAACTGTAATTTGAATCAGTTCTTTCTGGCTTCAAAACCCATAGATTTTCTTGAGTAACCTTAAGGTTTTGATTTAGAGGATTTCTTCCACACCTTTCTGTAGTCTTTCATCCCTGTTGATCAGAACCGGGGAAAGGGCAGGAGCTATTGCAGGCTCTGTTATTGTCGTGTTAAGTATCAGGAAAAGAATTCGGCTGTGTCCATGCATTCCCACAGCCAAAATCTAGTGACAGAGAAAGAACAAGAGACTAGAGCTGGAGGTGAGCTGCTTTTCATGTCTCAAGATGTTGAAGAACAATGAGTTGAATAACCCTCCAATGACATAAAAAAAAGAAACGTAAGTTCCCAAAGTAGAAAGCAGTTTGAGGATTCCCTAAGCATAGTCTAATAAAGCTTGGATCAGTGAGAGAGAAGATGGCCAGATACATCAAAATGTGACGTGGTTCCTGGCCACATGAAGAGTACTTGCAAAGCTGTCGGGTCTTGGTGAACAGAGGACAAATTCAGAGAGTCTCAGGTGAAAAAGAGGGGCCACTCCCTGAACTCTGTTCCCTTAAAACTCTTTTCAGAGCCAATATAGGACCTCTTAGCCCCTCTACTGGGGACTGCACCTAATACCTACTTGCTCATTTTCCTAAGTTGGTTTTTTTTTTTCAGTAAGGCATTTTCAAGGCATATAAAAGGGTATAAAACACAATCTCCATTTTCATGCAAATGTATGAGTCTGTTTAAATATCTTATATGTAATCTCAGTATTTTCACACTTAAAGTTGATATTCACTTCTATTGTTATACAGTACAGCTTTGGACTAAAATTTGGCTTTGCACTTACTTTGCTGTGTGATTTGGATTAAAAGTTGCCACGTCTTCACGTCTGAGCCTCAGTTTCGTCGTCTGTAAAAATGGTGGTGATGATACCTAGCTAAGAGACCATTCATGAATTAACATGTGCCAGAGCCCGTAGCCCTGTGCCTGGCCCAAGAGAGACTTTTGGTGCAGAGCAGGTATGGTTGTTACAGTGGTCTTTTGATTAAAATATTTTTGACATCTCATCTATAAAATAATGTCAACCTATAGATTGACCTAATGGCACATGGAGATGCTACCATTGAAAGTGCCAGCTCCCCCTGACTTCTAGGGACTGGTAGCCTCTAGCTATTGATGAAACTGAGGTTAGGATCAAGGCAAAGGGGAGCGTGGTGGGGAGAGAGGAGGTCCCTCTATCCACTCCCACTTTGGTGGAAGGCTCCGGAACCCCAGGGGAAGCTCCAGGGAATACCCATCTGGGTTTCTGCTGGGACATTTGAGGAGGCTATGGAGTGGCTTCCCCAAAAGTGAAATGAGCTCTGACATGCATCTTGGGTGCTTCACATATTTCTCTTATTTAAGCTTAGCACCCCTCTGGCCCCGTGGCACGTGACAAATGTCTCATTAGCTGGCTTTCTGTCACTTCTCTGGCTCACCCCATTTGTTGGGAAGGACCCGGAGACTCACTTGTCCTTTACTACCAGCCGAAAGGCCACTTTTTGGTTTCCAGACTCAAAGCAATTTATTAATACCAACTGCTTTGTCCTTGGACATTCCTGTGATTTCTGCTGAGTCACACCTCTACATTCATGGTGTTTTAGAAATTCCCCAGAACTGACGCTGGTGGAGATGAGGGCAGAGTGAGCCCCGACATTGGCGGGGCTGTCCCTCTCGGTTTATCTGATGTCCACCCTTGAATCAATGATGATTAGGCTATGACAGGGACAAGGCTCAGAAGGTTCTTGTCTGGGCTCATCTGAAGGTTCTTGTTCCTTATGTTGTCTCCTCCTCCCTCATTCCCAGAACTGCTCTGAATGCAGTGGGGCACCCGCCTTATCCAGATGTGCTGCTCACAAAATGAACAGAATTTGCCGTTCCCTGTGTGCTTTACAATGAAAAATGTTGACAGGTTGCTGTGAGGAACCCTTACATTCACTTTGGGTGAGCAGTGGTTTCCCTGGCCCATCCCAGGTTGGATGGAAGTTGTCCCAGCAGAGGGTAAAGCTCAGCCTCAGGGATCAGTCTGAGTTTCTGCTGAAGCATCTGAGGAGGCTATCAGGTTCCCCAAATGTGAACTGAGTTCTGGTTCACATCTTGGGTGCTTCACATGGTCCCCTTCTCACCAGAAGGGTAGAGATAGCTGGCTGTGGCTGGCTTCATGTCATACCTCAACAAAATCAACACACCTAAGAAAATGCATCGTAATACTTCAAAACGTTTCCTCTTCCATCTGCAGAGGTTGGCGATGAACATAGACATTACTGATTTCTGACCCTAAGTGACCCCTGCTTGAAGCATGCCACAGTACCTGCCAGTGCCTTCAGACCTGCAGCCCCTATGGAAAATTTCTGTATTATTTTTGCTACTCCCACAACCCTTTTCATACTTCTTAAACCCATCTAAGAACCATGTTGATAATATTTTGTACCGTCAAATACTTTTTTTTAGAAGTACTTTTTATAAACAAAGCACAACTAAACTCAGCAAAAGATGGCCAAAGTCATCCTGATAACCCTTCTTTTCCACCTCCTGCCTCCTCCTGTCTCTGTCATGTTGCCTTTTCCATCTCTGTGGCTCATGACCACACAGGATGCAGGCGAGGTCAAAGATAAGGTTGCTAGGAAAAATCAGACAAAGAAAGTTAGGCAGTGGTCAATTCTTGCTAGAAAACACTTTGATACCCCTTTGGGTTTTCAGTGCTGGGGTCTTGAGGACCACCCACAGAGGTGACTGAAATCTTTCACTCTCTGTTGGTCTCTTGGGAGGGAATGTGAATCCATTAAGTGGATGTGGGTCAACCCTCTTCCAGAGAAAAGTACAGCCACACTGGATGGTCATTCATTATCATGGTCCCCAAAGCCTCGGTAGCTGGTCCCCCTGCACTGGCCATGGGCTTTATACCCGGCATCCACCACTCAATGTACCACATAGGGGTTCATTGCATCTGTCACCCCCTGGGTTTTGTCCTTTCTTGTCATTCTGGGGCTCCTGTGGTGCTGGTTGGTGCAGATTGTCACTAGCAAGTAAGAAGGCTCTCCCACCTTCCTTCTGTCCTGACGTCATAGCCTGACTGGCATTTGGGGCACTTAACTCTTCCAGTGAATCATATTCTCCACTCCTGCACATAACTTCTGAGAATGTCTCAGGAGACAACACTGAACTCTTAGTAAACTGCTTTTGGAAAAATATTTAAGTACACGAATAAGGATAGAGAGGAATATAACAAATGTCATACACCCATGTGGCTTTATCAGATTTTAATATTTTACCATATTTGTTTCAAGCATTTAGAAAAAATACATAAAACATTGCAGACACAGCTGAAGGCCTCCTTGATCTCATTCCCCTTCTCTACTCCTCACAGATGCCATGGCCTTAAATTTACTGTGTATTAATTGCAAGCCTGTTTTTTAGATTTTCCTACAGTATTCATTCCTAAGTAATATAAAGTATTGGTTTGTAAGTTTTCAATTTTATGGAAATCTATCTTGTTGTATCTATCCTCCAGAAACTCACAACTGTTTTTAGATTTATTCATGGAGATACATGTTGCTCTAACTTCAACTAGTGTATAATACTCTGTCATATGAAACTTATCAGAATTAATTTGTCTATGATTGTTTTTTAGTTCCTTTTCAATTTCTCACTACTACAATGATGCAGTAAATATTTGTGCACATGTGTGAGAGGTTCTGCAGTCTGGATCCACACTCTACATCCTCATCAGCCCAGTATGAGTTTCTTATGCTTGCCTTTTGTGCCAACACTTGGTAGTGGCAGACAAACATTTTGGCCAGTCTGATATATTGGAGGTTCTGTAGTTGAATTTGAGTGTCAACTTGGCTGGGAATTTTCTGTGAGGGTGTTACTGATGGGGAGTTAGTTATATTGAAATTGGTGGCCTTTGAGTACAGCAGATTGCCCTCCAGAGCCTGAGCAGGCTTCATCCAGTTAGTTGAAGGCCCGAATAGAATAAAAGGCTGAGCTCCCTTAACAAGAGGGAATTCTCCAGCAAACTGTTCTTGGGACTTCATCTGCAATATCAGCTCTTCCTGGGGTCTTCAGCCCAATGGCCTTTCGACTGAGCTATGGCATGGGCTTCTCTCTAGGTCTCCAGCGTGCCAGCCCAGCATGCAGATTTTGGACTTACCAGCTTCCATGATCTTGGAAGAAATAATCATGACTTTCATAAACATGAAATATTGACTTCCGTAATCATGGAAATCAATTCCTTAAAATAAATCTCTTTCTATATACATGTAAATCCTATTGGTTTTATTTCACTGGAGAACCCTAATACACAGATGATATACTTTTTGTTTGAGTATTTCTCTGATTGCTAAGAGGTAATCAACTAGTCAAATATTCATTTGCCATTTGGGCTGCCTTCATCCATAACTTGTTCACGTCTTTTGGTTGATTGTTCCATTGGGCTATTTGTTTTTTCTCATTGACTTGCCATTGTTCATGTATTCTGGATTCTGACTTTTGTCAATTATATGACTGCATTGCAAATATTGGTTTCTGGCTTAACACTTTACATTTTTTATGAATAATTTAAAATTTTTAAAATACAGTCCTACTTACTAAATAGTCTATTAATTTTTGCATTAAGGTTCTTCTTTTTGTATGTTGTTTAAGAAAATAATTTCTTACTCTGCGTTCACAAAGATAGTCTTCTATATCTTCTTCTAAATATTTGAAGTTATTGCTTTTTACACTTAGGTATGTAATCAACCAAGGATTTGTTTGTACTATGTGTTGATATAAGGATCTAGTCTTATTACTTTTAGATGGATGACCTATTTGTTCTAAGTTATTTCTTGAATGAGCCCACCCCTTCTTTTTAGTAATCTGTAATGACTCTTCTGTTGTACATGAAATTTCCACAGATACGTAGGTCGGTTTCTGAGTTCTTTAATTTTCTATTGATCTATTCACTGTGTGTTGATATTCTACTATATTAATTATTATAAATGTATAATTATTCTTGATGATTATTGGCTTGTCAAATTTCACACACATACACAAAAAAAAATCCCCTTGGAGATTTTGGATAGAATTGTATTGAATTTAAAGAATAATTAGGAGATAATATTGACATCTTTCTTAAATCAATACTAGTTTTTCCACTTAAGAACATGGTGAATCACTCACTCTTTAATATTTTCTTTCATGTCCCTCAGCTGTATTTCCAAGTTTCTTCTAAAACCAACCAAATGAACCAAGAAAAATCAAAACCAAAGCAATGTGCACATATTTTGTTAAACGTATGCAGAAAGATCTTATAGCTTTAGTTGAAGTATGGGACCCATTCTCCTGTTGTATTTTCTAATTGGTTATAAGTAATATATATAAATTGTATCTAATTTTGTGTGTATATATTTATTGGACTCTATTTTTATTTGAATAGTTTATTAGAAAATTCTCTTGAATTTTCTATGTAGATTATCATATTTCCTGCAGATAAAAACATTCCCACTTCATTCTAAATTCTTGTTCTTCTATTTTTTTTTTCCTTGTTTTATTGCCCTCAGTATGTCTTCCCAGAATACTGATGAATAGACATATTGACAGTGGACATCCTTGTCTTGTTACTGATATTGATGGTCATGCTTCCAAAGTTTCACCATTAATTACAATGTTTACCATACATTTTTGATAGGTAACTTTTATCACATTAAGGAAGTTCCTTACAATTCCTATTTTGAGCACCCAGCTCATTTAAACCTCTCATGATTTTAAAATAAATTCTTGTCAGGCTACAAATTTACCTCTAGATATTGTTTTGTTTTTGTTTTTGAAGCAAGGTCTTATTCTGTCACTTTGTTGCCCAAGCTGCAGTGCAGTGGCATAATAATGGCTCATTGCAACCTCCGTCTCCTGGAATCAAGTAATCCTCTCACCTCAGCCTCCCAAGTAGCTGGGATCACAGGCACTCACCACCACATCCAGCTAATTTTTTGTAGAAACAGGGTTCTGCCATGTTGCCCAGACTGGTCTCAAAGTCCTGGGCTTAAGCGATCTGCCCACCTCTGCCTTCCAAAGTTCTGGGATTACAGGGATGAGCCACCAACTCGGCCCCTCTAGATATCCTTTCAGTCAATTCACATCTTTGATTCATAATACTTTATTATTCAGTCTATTTCAAATAAATTTCTGTTGTCATTTCCTCTTCAGCCTATTAGTTATTTGGGAGTGAATGTTTGAGTCCCCAAATACATGCATTTGAGACTATATTTCAATATTGACTTCTAATTTAATTGGGTTGTGCTTAGAGAATATGTTCTGTGTTATTTTGATGATTCTAGATATTTGTTGAGTTCTTCTTTGTGACCTAGTATGTGGTCAAATTGTTAAATGATCTACGTATTACCATCTGTTTTAAAATGATCTATGATGACCATTTATCTTTGGCTGAAAAGTTTTACACACACACCCATTAGATAATACTTGTTACTTTTGTTTTTCAAATCTCTTATAATAGTACTTTTTAAATTGCTTGATTTATCGACTTTTGATAAAATTAAATGGGTTGAAAACTTATATTTGTACTTCTGTCAATTTGCTTACTATATTTTGAGATTTTGAAGTGTGTGTATGTGTTAGGTGCATAAACATTTAGGCCTACGACAGCTTCTGAGTGAGTTGGTGCCTTGATTATTATGTAGTCTCTCTCCTATTATAATCTGTCTGCTATTGCTAGCATTAAATAGTGTATATTTTTCCATTCTTTTATTTTCAGCCTTTCTGTATAATTTCATCTTAGATGGTATTTTGGAAGCAAGACATATGTAAACTTTTTAGAAATGTAATCTGATCATTTTCTGTATTGGAGTGAGTTCCCATCTGCTGTCATTACCAGCATACTTCAATTTGTTATTATTTTGCTACTATGCAAATACTATGTTTTTGGGTTTTTCAGTTTTTTTGAGAGAAGTTTTGCTCTGACGCCCAGGCTGGAGTGCAGTGGAACAATCTGGGCTCACTGCAACCTCCACCTCCCGGGTTCAAGTGATTCTCCTGCCTCAGACTCCTAAGTACTTGGGATTACAGATGCCCGCCACCACACCCAGCTAATTTTTGTTTTTTTTAATAGAGATGGGGTTTCACCATATTGGCCAGGCTGGTCTTGAACTGCTGACCTCAGGTGATCCACCCACCTTGGCCTCCCAAATACTGGGATTACAGGTGTGAGTCACCGTGCTTGGCCATGTTTTGTTTATAAACTATCACTTTTTTTCATCTTTCTTGTCTTTTCCTATTACTCTGTGACCTAATGAGTAATGGAGTGAGCCCCATGAAGAGTGGAGCCTGCTATCGGGAGAGGACTATGCCTGGCGATAGTCTTGAAGCAGTCAGTGCTCCTGGGGCTGAGCTGATGGCCCTGAACAATGATTCCTTGAAAAAAGAGTAAGGCTAACTCAAGACCCATCCTGCCTCCATAACTCTGTTTCCAAAGTCTTTTTTTTTTTTTTTTTTTTTTTTTTTTTTTTGCTTGATATTACATGGCATCTGTTCTGTGCTCGTTGCTGGGATCACACAGGGGAATGAGCAGAGCTCCCTGGCCACAGACAAACCCACTTAAGTGAGAAGGTTACCTATGGAGACAACTCCCTTGCCAGGTGATAAGAGCTATGATGGAAGCACCCACAGAATATTTGAAAAGACTTGAAGCTCATCAGCAGCCATTCCTTTGGGTAGGTCCATGCTCCATTTCTCCACTGTCTCACCAAGGCCAGACTAGGTTAGGCAAACAAGGCCCAAGGAGCAAACTTTAAGGAGGCACTCACTTTCCAGTGCGAGTCCTGTACTTGCAAAGCCCTAAGAGTGAGTGCTTCCTTAAAACATATACCCTAGGTACTTTCCTAGCCTTGTCCTAGCCCTAGTCCTGACCCTGGTCCCCACCACTCCCCACTACCTCCCCAACAGTGAGGGCATGTAAAAATGGTCACACCCTGCTTGCTCTGTTGTTCTCCTGCTAGAGTTAAGAGGAATGTGAACTTTCTGGTATGCATGTCTCCATCAAAACTGAGTAAACAAAATATAGACCAAAAAACGTCCTGGGCTTCACTTGCCTGATTCACCTATTACATTCCCCACTCTATTGAGTTTGAGAACCTCAGGTTCTCAGCCTGACTGCAAGGTCCTTGAGTACCAAGGGCAAGTGTCCATAGTAGGAACTTTAGTCAGAGGAGAAATGGGAACAAATGTCTTTTAGAAAAATAACTCTGGCTTTGGTGGTCTGAAAGCTGATGTGGACTGAGAAATTAAGAGGTTCCTGCAAAGGTGAGGGCATAGAGAGGGGAGGGTGAGGGCAGCTGTGCTCACTGCAAGAGTCAAGATAAGGTTGGATGAGATAGGACTTAAGAATTACTAGATGGGAGAGATTCTAGATGGCTGAATAGGAACAGCTCTGGAGTGCAGTTTCCAGTAAGAACAACACAGAGGGTGAGTGATTACTGCATTTCCAAACAAGTTTTTACTCCCCATAGACCTTTTTGGCCTGGGAGATTCCCAGGCCGAAAAGCACCATGAGTTTCCAGCATGGCTGTTTCAGCCAGCGCCATGGATTTCCACACACAAACTCACAGAAACCTGGGAGACAGAGCCACCCATTTAACTGAAAAAGAGGGGGCCAAAACAGGGAGCCAGGTGATCTAGTTTGGTGGGTCCCACGCCCACAAAGACCAGCAATCTGAAACGCTCTGGACTGAGAGTTTCTCAGCAAATGCAGCTGGACCCAAGACGGTCCAGTTCAGTAGCGGGGAAGGGCGTCCACCATTACTGAGGCAGTCTGCCATCACTGAGGCAGTTCACCATCACCAAGGCAGTTCTAACAGTACCTCCATAAACAAAACCACAAGGAACTTCACACAGCAGCTGAGCAGAGACTGCAGCAGATCAGCAAGACATCTGCTGGCAGACTGTGACTAGACTACCTCCTTGCTGGGCAGGGAATCTCTGAAAATAGGCAACAGCACATCGAGAACTTATAAATAAAGCCCCACCTTCCCAGGATAGAGCTCCTGGGAAAAGAGGCAGTTATGAGTTCCACTGCAACAGCCTTAAATGTACCTGCCCAGCAGCTCTGAACAGAACAATGGAGCTCGCAGCACAGCACTTGAGCTCCTATAAGGGACAGACTGTCTCCTCAAGCAGCTCCCCAACCCCTGTATATCCAAAAAGACACCTCATAAAGGAGAGCTCAGGCCGATATCTGACAGGTACCCTTCTGGGATGAAGAAAACAGAAGAAGAAACTGGCAGCAACCCTTACTGTTCTGCAGCCCCTGCGAGTGATACCCAGGCAAGCAGGGTCTGGAGTGGACCTCCAGCAGTCCTGCAGCAGAGGGGCCTAACTGTTAGAAGGAAAACTAAAAAACAGAAAGAAATAGCTTCAACACCAACAAAAAGGACGTCCACTCAGAGACCCCATCTGAAAGTCACCAACTACAAAGACCAAAGGTAGATAAATCTACAAAGATGAGAAGAAATCAGTGCAAAAAGGATGAAAACACCAAAAACCAGAACTCCTCTCCTCCTCCAAGGGGTCACAACTCCTCACCAGCAAGGGAACAAAGCTGGATGGAGAATGAGTCTGATGAATTGACAGAAACATGCTTCAGAAGATGGGTAATAACAAACTTCTCTGAGCTAAAAGAACATGCTCTAACCCAAGGCAAAGAAACTAAGAACCTTGAAAAAAGGTTAGACAAAAGGCTAATGAGAATAAATAGCTTAGAGAAGAACATAAACGACTTGATGGAGCTGAAAAACACAGCACAAGAACTTCATGAAGCATACACCAATTTCAATAGCCGAACTGACCAAGCAGAAGAAAGGATATCAGAGATTGAAGATCAACTCAATGAAATAAAATGAGAAGGTAAGATTAGAGAAAAAAGAGTGGAAAGAAATGAACAAAGTCTCCAAGAAATATGGGATTACGTGAAAATACCTAATCTACGTTTGATAGGTGTACCTGAAAGTGACGGAGAGAATGAATCCAAGCTGGAAAACACTCTTCAGTGTATTATCCAGAGAACTTCCCCAACCTAGCAAGAAAGGCCAATATTCAAATTCAGGAAATTCGGAGAACACCACAAAGATATTCCTCAAAAAGAGCAACCCCAAGGCACATAATCATCAGATTTACCAGGGTTGAAATGAAGGAAAAAATGCCAAGGGCAGCCAGAGAGAAAGGTCAGGTTACCCACAAAGGGAAGTCCATCAGACTCACAGCGGATCTCTTGGCAGAAACCCTACAAGCCAGAAGAAAGTGGGGGCCAGTATTCAACATCCTTAAAGAAAAGAACTTTCAACCTAGAATTTCATATCCAGACAAACTACGCTTCATAAGCAAAGGAGAAATAAAATCCTTTATGGACAAGCAATTGCTGAGAGATTTCGTCACCACCAGTGCTGCCTTACAAGAGCTCCTGAAAGAAGCACAAAACAGGGAACAGGGAAAGGAACAACCAGTACCAGCCACTCCAAAAATGTACCAAATGGTAAAGAGCATCAACACAATGAAGAAACTGCATCAGCTAACAGGCAAAACAACCAGCTAGCATCAAAATGGCAGGATCAAATTCACACATAACAATATTAACTTTAAATGTAAATGGACTAAATGCCCCAATCAAAAGACACAGACTGGCAAACTGGATACAAAGTCAAGACCCATTGGTGTGCTGTATTCAGGAAACCCATCTCACATGCAAGGACACACATAGGCTCAAAATAAAGGGATAGAGGAAGATTTACCAAGCAAATGGAGAGCAAAAAAAAGCAGGAGTTGCAATCCTAGTCTCTGATAAAATAGACTTTAAACCAACAAAGATCAAAAGAGACAAAGAAGGGCATTACATAAGGGTACAAGGATCAATGCAACAAGAAGAGCTAAGGATCCAAAATATATATGCACCCAATACAGGAGCACCCAGATACATAAAACAAGTTCTTAATGACCTACAAAGATATTTAGACTCCCACACAATAATAGTAGGAGACTTTTAACACTCCACTGTCAATATTAGACAGATCAATGAGACAAAAAATTAACAAGGATCTCCAGCACTTGAACTCAGATCTGGACCAAGCAGATCTAATAGACATTTACAGAACTCTCCACCCCAAATCCACAGAATATACATTCTTCTCAGCACCACATCACACCTACTCTAAAATTAACCACATACTTGGAAGTAAATCACCCTCAGCAAATGCAAAAGAACGAAAATTGTAAAAAACAGTCTCTCAGACCACAGTGCAATCTAATTAGAACTCAGAATTCAAAAACTAACTCAGAACCACACAACTTCACAGAAACTGAACGACTGGTTTCTGCATGTTGACTGAATAAACAATGAAATGAAGGCAGAAATAAAGATGTTCTTCAAAACTAATGAGAA